>JAODUI010000001.1:5727074-5741622 GCA_027563995.1 Papilio gigon | reverse complement strand
AGTCGGTACTGACACCGAGTTGCACGTGAGTTAAGCCGTTTTATAAGTTATATAGTGAAATGTCTCACGAAAGTTTTTAATAGTTTAACGGTTGTTACCCTTTTCTTTTTTAATTATGAGCAAACTGTAGGAAGCCATACTATATTATACTTCATCCCTAAATCGATCCTAATCCGGGAATGTAATATTGAATAACAAACCTGTTTTGAGGTTTCGATATAAAGTAATATGACCTAATATGTTTCTATATATTCACAGAACAAGCACATTCATCAGTTGAACGAGCTGGACTATTGGGGGGCGTGAAGATGCGCTCCTTGAAGCCCGACGACAAGCACCGTCTTCGAGGCGACATCTTGCAGGAGGCTATCGATGAAGATATTAAGAAAGGACTTATACCGTTCTACGTAAGTCATTAAAGACACAATAAATTATTTTGCAGTGGATTTTAAAAATATGTCATTTTTAATTAATCAAACAAATTCTTCTATTTTCAGGTTGTGGCCACACTGGGTACTACATCTTCTTGTACATTTGATGCCTTGGATGAAATAGGCGCCGTGTGCGCGGCCCGCGACGTCTGGCTCCACGTGGACGCGGCCTACGCCGGGTCGGCGTTCATCTGCCCCGAATACCGCTACCTGATGAAGGGGGTCGAAAAAGCAGACTCATTCAATTTCAATCCTCACAAATGGATGCTGGTTAACTTCGACTGCTCAGCTATGTGGCTCAAACAGCCGCGCTGGATTGTCGACGCGTTCAATGTTGACCCGCTCTACTTGAAGCACGACCAGCAAGGCTCCGCGCCCGACTACCGCCACTGGCAGATCCCGTTGGGACGCCGATTCAGGGCGCTGAAGTTGTGGTTCGTGTTGAGATTGTACGGCGTTGAAAATCTTCAGAAGCACATCAGAAAGCACATCGCATTGGCTCACCTCTTTGAAAACTTGTGCACTTGTGACGAAAGATTTGAAATATTCGAAGAAGTGACGATGGGTCTCGTATGCTTTAGACTGAAGGGAAACAATGAGATCAACGAGGAGCTGCTCCGGCGCATCAACGGTCGCGGCAAGATTCACCTCGTGCCTTCTAAGATTGACGACGTCTATTTCCTAAGATTAGCTATTTGTTCGCGTTTCTCGGAGGAGAGTGACATTCATATATCTTGGGAGGAGGTCAAGAACTCTGCCGATGAAATACTTGCCCAAAAGTGAACTATGTCACTTTAAGTATTAAAAAAGCTACGAAAAATGATATTTATGTTACAAGTCTTTGAATCTATAATAATCGATATAAAATAATTGTTAACTTGAGGAGATGTCTGTACTATACTACCTATTTATATCAAATAAATGGCAATACATATTGTGCAGTATTTTAACATGTAGAGAATTTATTGTTGAACGTTAATGTAACTAGATGTATGAATTTCGAAATAATGTCATAAAAAGTAATTCTTAACTTGAGAATTAATGTAGGATTCCTTGTATTATATTAACTTGCATCACAGTGCGCACATTATCTCTTGTGTTGTGTACCGTATAGTAATTGGTTACCAAATTTTGGCTATATTTTTTCGGAAAAGCTTACATATATCTTTAGTATTAAGAAGGATGTGATTATTTATTATAAAAAAGATGAATGTTAATAAATAGGAATTTTAAAATATTGGGTGTTTCAATTTTTTTAGCGTATATTTAATACTTTAGAGGTAAATATACCTACCTATTAAGATTAGAACCAACCTCAAGTTTCGTAGAAATGTTGGCCATTAAGTCTAAAAAAGAGGATATATTTTACTACAAATGTCACTCTGTTGTCTTTTCTATAAATATAACAACATAACTCTTTTGCACTAATTCTTTCGGAATAGATAGTTGAATTAAAATGTATTAGTGTTATAATTAATCAAAGTAATGAAAAAATAACAATATGAAATTATCACGTATGAAATTGTTCTTTAACAAGGATTTGTTCAAATTATTTATACTACCGAAGGAATGGGCAGTGATCTTAGCACGATGGCAGGCGACGAGCACCGCCGTTACCACGGGGAAGGAGCAGTGTTTCCTCGATTCGTGCAGCATAAAACCGAGCATTCGCGAGCCGCGAGTTCTTATCATCGGTGCCGGAATAGCTGGTCTTTCTGCGGCCCATAGACTGACACAATGCGGCATCTGTAATTTCAACGTCTTGGAAGCGAAAGAAAGGTAATTTTTCAATCACTACCTTTTGTGTCTTAATTAGTAATGTTGGTAAGCGTAAAATGTGTTTACAGGCCCGGTGGACGCATTCACTCTTGTTGGCTCGGGGATTCGATCATAGAAATGGGCGCGGAGTGGATTCACGGCGCTTGTTTACCTAATTCTGTATACACTCTGGCGTCTCAAGATCGGCTACTTCAAGCACCCTTACCTCGCCTTGATAATTCCCGTGGTTTATTTTGTACAAGCGAGGGCCGTGCCGTGGATTTACCGGTCACCATCACTGCTTATCACACGTTCAGACAAATCGAACAGCAGGCCGCTAATTTGTTTAGATTAGGCGGTGAGAAGATGCATGGAACGCTGCTTAACTTCTTCGGCCTGCGTATACAACAGGAACTATACAACTTTCCCGAAGATCAGAGATACGACGCCGCTCGGGTAATGTTCGGCTTGACTAATATTTTACGAAATAGATGCGGGGACGATTTATCGCTCGTCAGCGCGGACCAATACGGCAGCTATATAGAACTGCCGGGCGGCAGCGTGCGTGTGCCGCTGGGGTACGTGGGCGTGTTGGCGCCGCTACTGCGAGGGCTCCCGGACAATAGTGTAAAGTATAACAAAGCCGTAAATATTATACGATGGGGTCGTGGCCAGGCGGGTAGTGGCCGAGCTTTAGTCAAGTGTTGCGATGGTGAAGAGATCACTTGCGACTATGTCATCGTTACAGTTTCTCTTGGATGCCTCAAATGCCAAGCAGATAAACTGTTTGCACCGCCCCTACCTTCGTGTAAGTTGGACGCTATATGCAGTCTGGGTTTTGGACTCAGCAACAAAGTATTTATGGAATATAAAGAACCTTTCTGGGTGTGCCATGAGGGTAACATGAAGTTGGCATGGTCAGCAGAAGAATTACAATGCAGGAACGACTGGACCGATGGAGTATGCGCGATCGACGAATTGCCTGGTAGTAAACACGTTTTGTGTGCTTGGATTTCCGGACAGGAGGCGGCTGTCATGGAATCAAAAGCGGACATCGACGTTGTCGAAGGACTCACGAAGTTATTGCGTCGCTTTACCGGAAACCCTTGTCTTCCATACCCTCAAATGATGTTGCGATCTCGCTGGGCCGCGGACCCGCATTTCTGCGGGGCGTACTCGTACATGAGCTGTTGTTCACTGGTGAGCCATCAATGTGAACTGGGTAATCCTGTGCCAGGACCTTGTGACTCCCAACCTCCTATACTATTGTTTGCCGGCGAAGCCACTCTCCCTGGTTATTTCTCAACCGTACACGGAGCAAGATTAAGTGGAATTCGGGAAGCTGAACGTATTATATTGCTAACAAAAAAATTTAATGGTCCACCTCCTTAATATTCTTTAATTTCAATTTTGAAGTAATTTTATATATTTAGCAGCAAATTTTTTGAGCAGTATATTTGTCTTACATTCCATGTTTGTTATTTCAAAAGTATTCTTTAAATTTTATGATGTAACATTGTGAAATAAAATTGACTCATGTTTATATTATCATTTATTTTAAAATAAACTAAAATAAAATAAATAAGTACATAGCAGTCTAAATTAAGCTGTTTCTAAACTTATGTATTGCTTCTGTTACACTGTGTACTGTTGTATCCAATTACAGACAAAATTTCAAACCTCTCAAGAAACTGCCATAATTGTCTGAAGATGAAAATATATCTTCAAATTCCAAATAGATTCTATTGCTGGTGTAGGCATTATCTCTGCATTGTATGCCGTATGAAAATGAGAACAGATTGTCATCTCTGGGCCAATGGAAACATATTTTATACAAACTATCCTTTTTAATAAAACATGGTTCTTTGAATTCAATATCAATGTTGGAATCGTAATCTACACTGTTGTTATATCTGTATTGAGCAATGACACTGTTGTCTGAGGCACTTATCAATGATATTGAAACATTTTCACGGTATTGTTTTGGTGTATTGTGACAAAAGTTCAATACTGGTGTCATCCTTGATGGTATATTGAGATAATTAATAAATATTGATTTATTAGTTTTTAACTTACAAAGGATATAATTATGAGTTGAATCAATAATGGCTGGAGTGGCAGACCTAACTGGACTCCGATGGCATAGGTACCATTGCAATTTCAATGGATTCCTTGGATTCATGTGAGTATTAATGGTATCCATTATATTATTGGTGCATAAAACACTAGATTCTCTGAACATTTTCTTAATATATTCAATTTCTTGAGGTAGAAGTAAGTTATTTGCATTTGTTATAATTTCATCCAAACTGCTTGCAGTCAATGACAAAAACCTTAATAATTGAAACAAACCATTTTTAATTAACACATCTCTTCTGTTTGTGAAGTCAACAGGAATATTGTTTATTTCACAGTAATAAGTTGTCCACTCAAAAGCAAATTTGATGAGCTCCTTTTCTGGTATATTCATATTGTCACTTGTAAGAATTTTTTGCAAACAAAAACTTGTAATATTTCTCTTATTTTCTTTGAGTAGATAGGCTGCATGTTCGCAGAACAAGCGCAGCGAGGATGATAGCAGTTGTTTATCTTGCATGTAATCTGGGTAATTTAAAATTGTAATAACATTATCTATGTTTACATTTGATTGTACATACTTGATGCATACTTCTGACAAGTGATCTAATAAATATTTTCTTGAAACATATAGTAATTCAAAAGCTTCTTCAATTGATGTTACTTCAACTTTGTCCGTGTATATGTAGTTTAATAATTGTTGAAATACGTCGGGCTCAATGTCAGTTATAACAATGTCACTGTTAGTTGAAAGGGGCCCATAAAACATAGCTTCAAATACAGGACTGCTTATTCCTAGTATTAATTTATGTGCTTTGAACTTCTTATCACACACAGAAAATGTACAATCACTCCACTCGTAAGATACCAAAAGCTTATTAACGCGATCGTACAGGCTATTATTTCTTAATTCGCCCATTTTATAGCCCATCTGTAACACACGATTCATTTTTGTATTTCCCTTTATAATATGAAAGAACTTCTAACTTAAGATATTTCGGATTTGTAATTAAAACCATTATAACTGTTTTACCTGTTTTGCGTCTGGCTATAACCTTGAACTTGGTCAAGTCCAATGACCAAAAGTTGTTGAGAATAGGATGTTTATCTTACACCTGGTTCGGAATCTTTTGACTTATGTATACATCATATGACAAAAAAAGACGTACTAACCTTCAATGTGATTATCAAGTATCAAGTATATGAACACTTTGATGCAGTAATATCAGTGTATTACACTGACAAAATATAAAACGCGAATATTTATGTTGTGTTTGCAAACAAAATTTTGCAATATTATGGAATTTTAATGAGATGTATACCAACATTTAAAATAAAACAGACAATTTATTAATTTGTCAAGTGTAACTCTAAACTTAAAATTTAATCCATGATAATTTTCACGTTATAAGTGGAACTCTTAGAAAAACAGAAAAGTAAATTAGATAAGCAAATGAACCACAGCTTGCAGTCACTTCAATCTTATAGCTTACAGCTTAAAAAACAACCTCCGTGAAGTTAGCCTTATATTTTATTTTTTTATTAATATAACTTAATTTTTTTGAAACCCTCATTTTTAGCACATTGTTTCATAGAAAAGAAAAATCGTATGAGAGCTAGTTCTTTCTTCTTGACTCATTTCTTATTAATTTCGGCAATAATGGACTTAAATGCATCAACTTTTTTTAGTTGTAAGAGAATCGATTCTTAGGAAGAAACTCTCAGACGATTTTTCTTTTCTCTCAAACGACTTACATTAATAAAGCAAAATATGAACTGGACACTAAAAATTAAAATAAGTTTTTTAATTAAAATAAATTATAAAAGTGACCTTCTTAAGATATTTTTTTCTCTTGAATCCTCACAAACGATGCTCTAACGATTTCTATAAAAATAACAATGTGTAAGTTTAATTAGCTACCTTCCTACCTATTTGGCGTGAGCGCCAACCGCTAGGAACTTATGATCTGTGCTAACCGCCAACTTCACACTGGTGAGCTGCTCGAGCGCGCGCGCCGGTACGGTAGTGTGTTTGAGATGTTTCGAAATGTAAACCAATTATGTGAATGTTGTTTTATAGTGTAAAATACCTAATATAGTCTTGATTAATTATGCCTTCCACTTTAGATGAGAGTGGTTGTCCAATGTACAGTATTTTGATGGATAATAATAGTTCTAGTATTGCGGTGAGTTTTTAGGTTATTTATTTATTCAATCTTGTATTTTGTAATGATATGTCCTTGTTTTCCCATTTCCCCAAAAACTTATACCTTAATATGTGCATAACATTGTCTCAGCTTAGACATTATATCTATAATTCCTGTTTTACATCATCAAAATAGAAGTAAGTGACTTATCGTAAACCTAGCATGAAGATGAAAACAACATTTTCACAGATTACTTTGTAATACATCGAACCATTTGTAAAGTCTAGGTTTACGTAGAATATTATACAAATCGTATCTGAGAAATTTAAGATAAACATTTGAATTTCGAGGTTTTTGGGATATTTTTTGTCTAAATGTTCAAAAACAATTACAGATTAACTTAGGTTATAAATTATTAATTTCGTATTTCCATTCCAAACAGGTACAATGTGATGTAAAGAAGCAATGTGAAAATATAAGTTATGTTAAACAAAAAATGCTTGAAACTGAGTAAGTGTTTTTTTAGTTAATTTTTTTTAAAGGTCATCTTAGAACAGCCAGGGCTAAGGTAAAACTTTGAAATGGTTTGTTAAAGTCTATGGACATTATAAAATGGGTGCGTCAATTTTATAATGTCCATAGTCCTAGTCATAGTCCATTAATTTATTTCTAAACATAAGATGTACACTTTTATCCTTTTTTTAAATAGGCGATCATGCTGTTCTAAAAAAATAATTAACTGTAATCTTTAATATTATATTTACCAATGATGTGACATTTTGTTCAAACTCAATATTTAATCACTTTAACCCTTTCTTTTAGTTTCATTATAAGACAATACAAAAAGAATATTCTCTTTGATAAAACAGGAAGATTTGATAGATTGAACAACTCTCAAGATGAATATAACAATGCTTGCAATTACAATGTGACTGCAACAAATGAATTGGTAAGTACACTAAACTTTAATGTCATAAGTGTACATAATAAAATATATACTTCTACAAAAAATTAATAGAAATGTATGATGGTATTTTGGCAACATATTTATTATGTATGCTCAATAAAGAAACTTAATACATTGTTTTTTATCCAAATTACATATCTATTAAATATTTTTTCAATTTCAAATTCAAATAATCTATAAATACATTAAAGTACATTAATCTTATTAGCTTATGACATGATTTTATTAGAATTTCAAACAGTAATGTAACGTAAAAGTTAGTTAAATAGAATTTGGTCTATTTTGATTTAATTTAAACAGAATAAGAACTATGATGTGATACTACAGGCGGTGGGACTCTCGGCCAGGGAAAAAGCCGAACTGGAAGGGAGATTGGCTTCAACTGAGATCAAAGTTCAGGAAATGAAATCTCATATAAATCAACTTCAGGCAAGTTAACATTTTATACTTTAAATATTATCCATTATAATTATTCCAATGAAGACCCATTGCCTCTATTGGTTGTTGAGGATTACAATGATAACCTTTTACTTATTATAAAATTGGATTAACTTACACGTAGATCAGTACCTACTCTAGTTCAGACCCATCAGGGTCCACACATGACTTACGCCATTATTATAATCAATATAGTGAAACGCCTTATTATAATAATTACTCAATCTTTTATTTATCCTTACTAATTAGGATTCTTATCAAAATCATTAACAAAAATTCGTTGAAAATACAAAAGTTGAGAAGGTATTTTTATTAACAGTATCATATACTTTACAGATGTTGGTTACGGAATATGAAACACAAATTGAAGGTTTGAAAATTGAAAATCAACTACAAAAATGTAATGCGAAAGAATACAATAATATGATTAATGATATATGTCTGTTCAGAGACCTTGTGCTGGGTAAAAGTAAGTATTATTGTGAAAAAATACATTGAGATCTCTAGTGTTTAAAAATAAAACTTGTAACATTTATAACTTTAAACTTTCGTGGTTTTAACTAATATAATGTTCGTAAGAATCCCGCTTCTTACATTATTTATTAATTGTATTATTAATAACACTATTAAGTCTAATAATATTAAATATGTTTAATTTATTTACATTATACAAGTAGAAATTTTTATTTTTCAGAAAAGATGCAAACTAGACATAAAAAGGTTTTAAAGAAGTATGACAAATATAAATCAAGTGCAGATGACAATGGCACCGAGTGTGATGTTGATGGATTGGACTTATTCAATCAATCATTATCAACTGGTAAGGCACCAAAAAAATCGTCTAAAAATAAATCCAACCAGGTAAGAAAAAGTTCTAATATTAGTTATTTTTATGTGTATTACTTATATATATGTTTAAAGTCGTTTATTATTTGTTATTTGAGTAAATGTTATCTTTTTGTTTTCAGCTGAAAAATTTATCGAATGAAACCAGCACTGTCAAAAAAAAGATAGACAAGGGTAAGTGTTGAAATTATTGAATCTTCACCATCTTTGTATAAATGTTATCTATATTACTGACACAATCTCCGAAAACACCCAATTGTTGAATACGTTTTTTTAAAGTGTGAAGATAACGAAACTTTTTTTTTTTGCAGACAGTAAATTAGTGGTACAAATGAATGGCCGTCAAGATTCCGATTCAGGTCATGATATCATTAGTGAAGACTCTGGTTTCAGTTCGTTTGGCTTGAACAGTCCAGATTATTATCCGAGCAATAGTCCATGTGGTACAACAAGCTTAGCTCAGAAAGAAAAGAAAACATACGTCGACATCGCTACCAGTCCTATAACTGTACAGGAAGAAGTTGAAATTGTAGCACATCCATCAGAAAACAATCAAAAATGTATATCTTGCAGTAAATTAAATAGCAACCTTGAAACTGAGAATGTCATCACAGATGTAACTACAAGTCCTGTCACAGTGCAGGAATATGTCATTGAAATAATTAACCCGGGCAAAGATTGTATGGAAACTGATAGTTGTTATAAAATTGATGATAATCTAAGTGAGGGAAATCAAAATGAGAAATGTCATTCAGATGAAAAGAATAGAACGGGAGAAAGTGATGTAGAAATCAATGAGGCTCCTGGCTGTGCTGCAAAACAATTAGGCTGTTCTGATATGGGTAGTTATTTAAATGATTTAGATGAACTTGTAAGTGACCATCCATCGAGTGATGTATTACAAGAAGCGACAACAAATACTGAAGTCAATGAAACCTATGCAGACGAGGAAGATCTAGAAGATGTAATAAATGATGACAAAGACAATGTATCTTTATGTGACTCAGATATTATAGAAGGATGTCTCTTTAGTCAAGATAGATTCGATGCCGTTGTACCAATAGATAAAGAAAACAATCAGAAACACTTTTCTGATGTAGCAACTAGTCCTGTACAAGGAAAATTAGTAGAAATCGCAACTAGCCCTATACAATTTATAGACTGCATACCGGATAACATGCACGATGAAATAATCTTTAAGGAAACAACAATCACTGATAGTGGTATCGAAGAATGCAAAACGATTGGAACAAACACCATTGATATTAAACGACGCGAAATAGCAACGAGTCCTATCAAATTTGATATTATTGAACCTGGTGAACAGATAACTACTTTTAGATCAAATGAACGAGAATGTCTAGAAGTCAATAGTAGTAAAATAGTTAATAGTTGTCATGATTGTGAAGTTGAAACTATTTTAAGAACTATGCGATTAGATTGTGAATTGATAACACCCATTCCTAAATCGCCAGCAAAATCACAATACGTGGAACAAACTTCTTGCTGCAGATGTCGAGATATGGCTAAAGTTAAAAAGGATAATGAAAACTTACAGTTAACTCTTCGGGACATCGCAAATTCAATGTCTAATATGACGTGGTTAATAAAAAGCAGAGGGGTGTTAGTAAATGATAATTTACATAATGATAACCAAGAAGCTTGTGATATTATAATGGACGATTCGACTCCATCAATCACGTCTACTGGTATTCGGGAGTTAAATAATACAACTGAAAATATAACATATGATTTGCCTAGCTCAGTAGCTACAAACAAACCGACCGTAACTACAGAAGTTACAAGGAGATTGGAATTTAGCGAAAAAGAAAATCATATTAATAATAAACAAGTTTTGAATGATGAAAACGAATCTACATTAGGTACACCTATTATAGAAACAGTTCAAATGAATGACAAACAGGTCTCTCAAAATAATCAAACTCTCAATGGAACAAATGAAATCGCATCAGACAAATTTCATACAGAACTAATTAATCAAGATCAACCGATTTCAAATACCGCTTCGGTTAAATTATGTGAAAATGGAAAAGAAACCAGTGAGAATAATACAGACCAGAGTTGTTACCAAGATAATGTGTCTCAGTCCCCCGCCAAAAAATCAAAAAAAGTTATAAAATTGACAAAATTAGAGAAATGGAAGAGAAAATTAATTCCGAAATCTAAGATCCGTAGGGAATTAACTCCACCGATCACAAAAACTAAGAAGAGAAAACAGATTTTAAAGAAGAAACTAATAGAAGAGCACACTCCTACGACGACCTCGGATAATGCAGCGTATAAGAAAGCCGTTGAAGTAATGGCTGAATTAAGAAATAAAGAAAAAAATAAAACAATCACAACACCAGTAGCCAAAGCTTTAGAAAAGAACATTGAATGCAATCAAGAAGTACTTATTGTACTATCGAAATGTGATGATATTATTTCAACGAAAACGTGTAAGGCTGATTCACAAGGTCATTATAAAATTAGCGAGACTAGTGTGCAGAAAGAACCACATGTCATTGTAGATAACACTCCTACTTCACCGTCCGTGACTACAAGGAGTCGAAGTAAACGATTGCCTTCAGAACTTTTCAATAGCCCGAAAGTTGACAAACGACATGAACATGTTGCATCGGCATTAGAAAACAATAATTCTATAACAAGTCCTGTTCGCAGAGGACGGAAACGTTGCGCGTCCGACAGATCTGAAAGTACACCTAAAAGAATACTACGAGGAACTATCGTACAAGAATCAAACGTAAATAACACTGATAACTCTAATGCAGAAGTAAATTCAGAAGCAATCGCCGTTAGAAGAACTTCAAGTCGCTTATCTTGCTCTCAGAACACAAAAGAATCTGAGTGTATTGTAAAGGAAATTGTTACTTACAATGATCTTGATGTCTTCACTGGAACAACGTTACCTGAAGACACTAAACAACCTTCCGTAGCAGAAGAGACTACGCAACCCAAAGACAGTATTTTGTGTAAGATGTTAGAAAAATACGCAAGAAATTCAGTTAGATTGCAAGCCAAGAAAATACCAGGTATGGATTTAACTACTATTTGATGACATCAACAAAACATTTAATATAAAAAAAATTAAATATAATTGTTACCTTTTTTTCAGAAGCGAAAGTAAGTATGATTGAACATAAACTGGAAGAAGGTATAGGAAATATTACAGCACTACCTCAAAATGAAGCTAAAAATGCTATGAACGACTTAGTACATGAAATACAAAATTGGGATAGGAAAGTGTTTGTGACGGGGCTCATGTATTATTTGAAGCAGCCGGTGCGCAAGGACGAACTGTACAACAAAGTGAGCGCGCCGCCCGCGCCGCAGATGACCAAGTCTGAGCAAGTATTGCTCTACATAGTGAAGCAACTACAAGCTTGTTGGGCGCCTGTCGACGTCATTGAAACCATCATGAAAAGCATAGAGTTCAGTCTCTTCCAATTAAATCATACCCCGGAGTTTGCAGCGGTGGAGAGCTTGTCGCATTTCTATGCCGTTCTCTGCAGATATTTCTCAGTGAAGAGTCGTCTCCGTCTCTTCATGTTGGATGCTATGTACTGCATTAATTTCAAATCAGTAATACTTATAAAGCAATGCCTTGAAGTTTGGATGCATGTTTTACCATTGGCTCACATGGGAATGGGTAATATATATTTTTTTTAATATTAAAGAATTACCGTTAATTCTAATCTTGCTTTATTTGCTACATGTAATGCTTGTTTATTTTTTTTCAGCAAAATGCCCGTTGGTTATGTGCTTAATATATTTGTTACACTTTTTCAAATGTGAGGATAAATTTGATCGAATGAAAGAAATTCGAGGTATATTGAGCCGGAAATACTTCTACCAAGTAACAGAGTGGACTGAGTCTAAGATGTTGGACATGTTCAAGAATGCATTGTTAGAACTGCGTGGTAAGTACCAAGTTATTTATTGAAAAATCGTGATTTATCTGTGGATCTGTTATTTTGTTAATCTTTTTATTATTTTTGATAACAAAATTTTTCTTAGTGAAAGTAAATGATGTAATGCCATATATGAATTTATATGGTACTACATTTTTTTTTGTTTTTATATGTTGATTAAATAATAACATCTGCTTAAACTTTCATATTTTTTTTTTTACAGAAATTCCGGTTGAAAAGAAAATGCTCCGCTTGGCTTTTATAATTCTCGCTAAGCGTAGAGGTCCTCATTGGACACAAAAGAATATAGTCAAAGATATGATCCAGCCTCTCATAGAGAAGGAGGGTGTACGGGATAAAGTGAAGGAGTTCTGCGTGTCAATACTGGGGCCACTGTTGAAGCCCTACCCTAATGACATGAGAGTGCATTGCGAGGTTGTTGTCAATCAGCTCGTGGAAATGTTAGATCAAAACGGTATGGATACTTTTCAAATTTGTTTCGTAATGCTTACAGCGTTTGCATAAGAACTTATTGTTTTAATTTTTTTTATCGACGAAAATTGTCTAGTAATCATTTAATAATCTCCTTAACAATATAATTAATACAATCCTTATTAAGAGGTTGAATAGTACTGAATCTCACTGAAACATAATCTTTTTTCTTTCCAGCTAAACCTAGTATGCAGGAGGCTATTGTAACGAGCTTATTATACATTAGGCGGCACAATCCTTCGCGCGTCAACCAGGTGCTGTTCGCCTGGAGCCCCCGCCAGGTGGCGCCCGAACTGGAACAACTGCTGAAAGACTACGTTAGAGAAAAGCCCGCAAAAGTATGGAAACATATACTGTCGAAGATTCCGATTGTGTAAATATTGACTAATCTAAGTAATTTTTTTATGAAATTAACCAATTAAGCGAGGAGAAGTTAATTTAGTATTAAAATGTTTTAATTGTTAAGATGTCGGATCTGCATTGCTTTTGATGTTTTTGTCTGTGTTTTTTTAATGTGACAATATTAAGACTAATTATGTGAAAATATCCAGTGGCTTCATCATTGTATAAATTTCTGTTTTATGTGAAACATTTTAGACATCAATAAAAATGGTCATTAGGAAGCTACGAAAATGTTATAATGACCCATTTGAATTAAATTAGTTGAAAATCGGCATGTTTCATTATTGGTTGATTTTATAGAAATCGAGTCTGTTAAAAGAGATTTTGTTTTTCAAACAAATATCTAAACAAGTTTGGCTAAGTTTTTATTCCATTTTGGGGCTAAAAAAATCTCCAAGGAAAATTTATTCCTTTTTATTTTTTTTAACTTGCAACATTTGCAAATACCAAAGACTACTTTGGTATAATCTCTAATAATAGGGTATTTTTTAAGCCTTTACTGGTAAAAAAAACTTGTTTTTGTATATACTTAAATGTTTTAGTGTTTTTGTAACAACAGTGATATTTCAGTTTATATTTGCATAGCAACAGCGGTTGCCTAGCAACGCGATTAGAGGGTTAATTTAATTTGGTGTAAGCGATAATTTAGTTTGCATTAACTTCCAGAGTCAAGATGTGGTTGTTTGTATTGAATAGGCTTGGAAAATTAACATCAGCGTCATACTTACATCAAACATTTCAAACATTGAAAGTAGTTTTTAATGCAAAAAAAAAATTAATCGTGACCTCTTTTGTTTTACATTGCTACGTACAATAATGTGAATAAAAAATAAATGCAAACATTAATGATTACGCTCATTAACGTAATGGTTACTCTACATAGGAGAAACTTGTTAAAACTAATTTAGTGTAAAATTGTATGTATGCGATATTATGGCATGGATGTTTGTGTACACTTTTAATCGTGGTAACATGTATAATAGTACAATCAATCAACATCATTTCAGCCACATGCCGCCGACTGCTGTGTAGATCTCCCCCAAAGATCGCCATGATGAT
>JAODUI010000001.1:5716050-5726974 GCA_027563995.1 Papilio gigon | reverse complement strand
GCTAATACATGCAATCAGAACTCTGACCAGTGATGGGATGAGTGCTTTTATTAGATCAAAACCAATCGACGGAGGGCTGTAGGCTTTGTTAAATGTTTAATCTTACAAAACACATATTATGCAGATGGTCAAATAATATAAATAAATCGTATTTCGCAAACATACTGTAACTATGTATATTATAAACGTAATTTAAATTGCTTGTCTGTCTGTCTGCAAGTATGCGTTTGTTTCAAATAATCTCTGAAACGGCTGTACCGATTCTGACGTGACTTTTAGCCGATGTGTACGGGTGTAAAATAGGCTATGTTATTTTAATTATACGCTGACTTATATTTAAAAAAAAAATCTTTAACAACAGATCAAAACCGTGTTAAGCATTTCAAAGCTCAATTATTACATTGGTAATGGAAGGTGGCTTATGTAGGAATGAGTTTGTTTATTATTTCTTTCAATACGCGAACAAAGTAGGGAAGAAAAGGAAGTTTTAATCTAATTTTACAGACGAATAGTGACATTAGTGTCCTGTATAGTCGGATAATTCCGACATTTCAAACAACGGGTTTAGATAAAAGACATCGTTCCGAATCAAATTGATTGCGCTGCCGTGTTAAATTCGACGTCCATTCTAAAGGTATGCAATCACAGGTATTGGAAACTTGTTCACTTGTAAATTGCTTCTGTTAAATCTAAATTCAATTCATATTTTTTTTTCTTATATAGTAACAAGAACCGCCAATAACCTAATGGGTAATAGCTACCGATCTTGCGGTCGTCGGTTCGAATCCCAATATTTGATTATAGTGAACTATATCCTGACACAAGTTTTTCAAGCTTACCAGGAATTACAAAAAATATTAGTAGTAGTTAACAAAAAAACTTTCAATTAAAAGCAATGAATTGAATTATCATAAAAAAATTAAAAGTACCAAATTCTTGTTCTCTTTCCTTTTCATTTCTAATAAAGATGGGAAGGGATAACCTTGACAGGGGACTGGAATTTCAGAACGGGGAAAGATCTTTTTTATTCATACTGCCTCAGTCGACTATAGGTAGGCGTTTGAAAATCATTTCGCTATTTTGGCGAATTCTAGTGTCCTGTAAAAGTATTCGACTACCAAAATAACTATTAGTTTGACCTTCTAAGTTTCTAAGCAAAAAATTAAATAACTGTCCTAAAGTATGTAAATATTAAGTATTCTTTTTTCATTTATATACAAGATTAATATTTATTACGCTTATCTTGGATAACATCCAACGTAACCTAAAAAAATAACCTAAAAACACAGTAAGTTTATCTTAGAAATAAAAAAACTATGTCACCAATATTAAAGCTATTATCTCCTTGCTAGACTAAAATAGAGCACTCCAGCTGTTTCTGTTTCGGTAGGAAATTAAATGTTTTGACATAGTGCGGGCGGTCCGATCTTTAGAAATCAATAGTCCTTCGTATGTGTGGTAACTATCGAAATAAAAGCATATTAAGAATGTTTATGAAGTTATGACTTTATAAGTTTTGGAAACAAACGAGAGTCATTGCATATCATTACCAGCATTTGTCTACATGCTGTTCGACACAGGTCTTCCATAAGTCTAACCAATTTGCACCAATAAACTGTAACAAAAAAATATATATTAAATCTCATTTTTTAACAGCAACATCTGTACTACTTATAAAACTGCTTAACTCACGTGTAAATTGGTGTCAGTACCGATAAGTTTCGAGTCCATCGGGGGCTCTTCATCAGGAAGAATGGGATTGGCACTATAGCGCGTTCGCGGCCCGTCGCTCACTGCGTGCCCCCGACGGGCTCGAAACTAGTCGGTACCGACACCGATTTACACGTGAGTTTAACCTATTTATAAGTAGTATAGTGAAATGTCTCACGAAAGTTTTAATAGCTTAAAAGCGATATCTAGTTAAAAATTGGTACTATTTTAAATAAACTATAATGTATGATGTTGTATTTTACTTTTTATAAATAAGTACGAAAGTTTGGATGGATGGACATACAGGACGTACGGTCATAAGCTAGTTAAGACATAAAAGTACTTATCAATATATCCTTTGTCTGCCCACTGTTGGACATAGGACTTCACCAATGCCTTCAACAGTATGCGGTCCTCCTTCCGCATCCTACTACTCAAAACTATTAAAATTAATCTTACTGTAAAATAGCATGACTTCTTGTAGTTGCGATTGTCAAAACGTGCATTGTTTTCTTTTAAAATATTGTGTTCGAGAAATAAAGTGATAAGTAAAAAGTTGAGTAACTTGTAAAGAGAAAACTTTTTAATTGTTTAGGTAACTTAAAGTGCTTTCTTGAATTTATATTTCCGTTTTATTACACCGTCTGATACCGGGGTGGGGCCGCTGGCTTCTTTACATTTTTACTTGATAACGAGTTCTTGAGTATTTTCTGTAACTAGCAGAATTACCAAAAAAAAAAAACATTTCTAGCTAGCGTATTCACATAAGGTTAGTCAACACAAGAGATTACTAACAACGCTTTCTGTGTTTCCAATAAAAACTAGTCACAGTGTGTTTTTAAATATTAGCAGATATTTGTTAATTTACTAACATTTCTTTTATCACTCCAACTAAGTGAGGCTTGTGCTAGGATATGGTTTACAATAGTGGAATAGCGGGATTCGAACTCGCGACCCCGTGATCAAAATCCATAATCTGAATCATTAGACTGTTGGCATTTCAATTTGAATTACGTCAAAAGTTATAATTAAGACGGAACTAGTTCTAAATAATTTAGAATTAGTATTAGCCTACATTTTTATATGCTTGACCACTTGAAAACAAAAACAACGTTCTTGCAAAACAGTATTATAACGAGGTACCAACAACGACAAAAAGCCGTTGCATTATGCAGCCAGGCTGACGCTACCTTTGATGTTACGCATTTCCTTTGCTGTAAATGTGGGCTACATTCAAGTCAAGTCTAGTCTTTATTTTACTTTCTCAGTACACGTCGAACTATTTATAAATTCAATTCTCTCTTCTAAGTAAAATATGTGTCACTATACTAATTATAAAACGGCTTAACTCACGTGTAAATCGGTGTCAGTACCGACTCAGTGAGCGACTGGCCGCGAACGCGCTATAGTACCGTTCCCACTCACCCTGAAGATGACCCCCGATGGACACGAAACTAGTCAGTACTGACACCGATTTACAAGTGAGTTAAGCCGTTTTAGTATAGTGAAATGTCTCACGAAAGTTTTGATAGTTTAACACATGTGTCGTTATAAAACTACTTAAATTTCATAATAGTGCACTGAAAACGTTTACATGATAAAATGTTACTAATTAAGCTTCATTTTACATCCTTTTTCCACTACGGGACTTATCGTGCGAATTTAACAAGTCGAAGTTATACCAAGTAATAATATAAAGCATACAATGATTGGTTGCGCTAGTGGAAAAAGGATTTATTCTTTTTTGTTGTTTCATTAAATTTAAAAATGTACACATAAGGATAAGAATAACTCAATCAAGGAGTAATATGTAAATAATAGTATAATCTGTTTTACCATGAAATTAACACGATTTCATAGAGTTTTGCAATCTAGCGAGATTCGCGCGAACTCAAAATAACTTTAGTGTTAATAATTGGTTGCCATACAAACTTTGCCTATAAACCAATATTAACATTGAACGTAAACCAATATTACTGTATACATTTAGCGAACTGAGGTTATTTCGAAAGTTTACACAATACAAGTATACAAAATCATATTTAAGGCGGTTACCATGGTAACCACAATAACAATCGAATGCTCCACCACCATACTTCAAATTCGTAATTCAATTTTAGAACCTCTTTACGAAAAAAGGCGTATTTTATTAAGAACATTACTTAAAGCTCTGGTAAATTGATTTTAAGGCAAAAAGCTCTTCCTTGTTTCTCTTTTATACGATAATTACAGCCTAGAAAAAGGTTTTATAATATATTTTTTTATTTATAAAGAAGCCAACATATTCATGTTTAGATAAGATTAAGAATTTTACGTTTGCATTTGCTTTCTGTTACTTAATATGGCTTAGCTTAAAAAAAAAGTTCCAGGCCTGAGGCAGTTCTGCGTTGGTAATGTTAGGCATGCGGCTACATTTTAAGTGGCCTAAGGATTTCGCAAAAGCCTTACACAACTTCCGTTTTAACTGAAGTTCAAATTATGGTTATACACGTAAGTTTCAATTTTACAGTTAGAATTGATGTATGAATTACAATCCATATACACCTGTAATAGTTTCTGATGCATTGTTACAAAAAAACTTACAGAGCAGGTGATATACAGACTGAAGGTATTTTCTCTGTCCTATTAGTATCTACCCTGACCGTAACGTACACAATGTAAATAGGTTACTTATATGCATTAACACTTACAAGACAATGAATTCTTTTACATAGAATAATAAACATTGCTGTAGTGTTTGCCGACCTAGTTACTCCTGGCTAATATATTCGCGCTCAGCCTTGGGCATTTCAGTAAAAATGCTATTTTCTACTAAATAATAATGCGTTTACATAATGTTTCAGTATCATGAAAAATCACATTATGTAAATTATGTAGACGCTTTGAATAATTTCATACTCGCAATTTGTCACCAATTTGTTTATCGTAGTTTATCGTAGGGTTGATGATGTGTGACCGGTCATCAACACATCAACGTTTGTACAATCTTATGTGCCGACGCCACGAGTGATAATATCAGGGAGATAATGATGGGAGTTAAGGTCGGTTTCTACTATCAAATTACTTGAATATAACATAATGTCATCCTTTATTCCGTTTGAAAAAATGTCGTTACTTTTTCATTCATCAGTAGCTCTTGTCTATCCTTTGCTGGGGCCTTCCCCAACGCCTGCCACAGTGGCGCCCATTAAAATTTGACCATAATTCATAATCAAAAATGTCTTTTCTTTTTTGATTAAAAGTCTACGTACTTCTCTACTTTGACTGTGTCAAACTTCATGTTTGCCACCGTTTACGCAATTTCCTTATAATTAGTGCAAAGTTTTCACTTCAAGTATTATTTTTTTTAATACAAGTGTTTCCGTTTATAAATTTTATTTAACTTTCATCTGTAGTGTAGTGTTTTTTTATGCTTGTTTTTTATAGATCTAAATTTTGTTATGATGGCAAAAAGTGAATTACTTTCTTTCTTTCTAATGATCGTTTCTTCATAAAATTAAATGCAAAAGCTTTATATAAATTATCAAAAATAATAAATCTAATAAGTTTCATAAATGTTTAGATAGATGTTTGTTTTTATTTCTCAGAAACAACTTAACAGATGTCGCTGAAATTTGGTATTGATGTAGCCCATAGTCTGTAAGAACACACAAACAACAAATTATTTTTAACCAGTGTATATTTGTTAGCGAGTATTCTTAAATTACCTCTTTCCGAGAAAATTTCGGTGTTTGCAGAACTGTTAGGTTAGAAGTTAAAATTGAAAAGCTGCTACTCTGAGCGATTCAGTTTTACACACTATACTCTCTGTGATTTATGTAGGTTTTAAATTAAAAAAAAAATAAACATTTGAGTTTTAAAGGTTACTTTTATTTGTCCTTAAACATAAGTTTCTTTCTAGTCGCAATTAAAATGATGAAGAACGAGAAAATAAGCAAACAATAATAAATATAAATTTTAAATACATGTCGTTTTATTATTAATGTTACAAGTTAATAATTGGTTTTATATTTTTTGATTTCTACCATTATAACATGGATATTGACTAACTGGGTGCGTGCGCTAGGCGTTAGTAATTTAACAAACTTGTGGTAATACTGCACAAAGTTGGTGAGAGCCATTTGCAGTAACCCCGATCCAGTGACGAGGTTCGGGAATGACACGAGAACTTCCCGGTGTATTTCTTCGAGACTTTGTTTCCAGCCGGCTGTAAACGATGCCACCAAAGATATTGATTTCTTTTCTAAATTCGCTAATTCATTTGTTTTGCCGCCTTCAAGTAACTGTTCACCTTCCTTCACAAACTGCATCAGCCCACCGAAATGTGGACTTAATATTTCTTCAACATATTCAGTACTCCTTGCCTGTAATTGTTCCCTGAAACTTTCAGCCTCCTTTGTGTTGTCTCTGGTCCTTTCCATTAATATACTTAGAACCATATCGTAATTATTAATTAGGAATATAAGCTGTTGAATCCTTTGTGGGAACTCGGCGGCCATTTTTAATAGGAAACAATGTACTTCATCTTGTAACAATAATAACAAATTATTCAGTTCTTCAGATGGAAACTGTTCGCTTAAGCTTAGCATTGCAGCAGAAAATTCTGCATATCTTCGAGTTATCTAAAAATAAACAAGTTTTACTGAACCCTGTGTGCCAATGTGCCGGCAGATTTCTCCTAATATAAAACACTACTTATGATAGTGAAATAATGTAAATTCTATAAAATGTAGCATTGTACTCACATAATGGGGACCGAGTTCTTTGTTAGATAACCTAGCAGGGTCACATTCTCTTACACTTTGGATATTCAGTTTCAACACATATTCCAATCTGGGATACAATGCACTTAGTAGTGAATCCCAATAACTGAAACCAGATAAAACAACAGTTAAATGGAAAGTTTGAATATTCAGCAGCACCTTGTATTTACCTGTCCAACGCAGGCACAGCTCTCTTGTGGCACATCCATTTGTAACGGTTTATCAATTGTATACACAAAAACAGTGCCAAACAATCATAACATTCAAGAACATAGTTTTCCACAGTTTTCTGAAAATATTACAGATATTAAATTATTAAAACTTCGTGAAACATTTGACTATACTACTTATAAAAACGGTTTAACTCACGTGTAAATCGGTGTCGGTAACGACTAATTAGAAACCTTAACATCAACACCAGCAACGCTTCAATATCGAACTCGTTGACGTCGCCGGGGCCGCCCGCGGGCCCATCCCCTCGTGGCGACCGTGCGAGCCCAGGCGCGCAGTGAGCGCCGGTTCGCGAACGCGCTATAGTACCAATTTCACTTACCCCGAAGAAGTGACTCCAATGGGCTCGAAACTAGTCAGAACCGACACTGATTTACACGTGAGTTCAGCTGTTTTTATAGATAGTATTACAAATATTAAAAAGGAAAGTTTTTATGTAAAGTCACTGTGATAAAGTAATAAAAAAAATGCACATACTACAAGTAATGATAATGTTTTTCCCAATATTCTATCGAAAAGCTCTTGAGCGTGACTGGCCTTTACATGAAAAAACTCAGTAGTAAATAAATATTCTCTGCAGCTGTTATCCACCAGAGCATATTGTAAACTTCTGAATAAGGCTTCATAGGAGTACTGAAATTAAAAAAAGGGTTCAGTTATTTAAATGATAAAGGACAAAGTTGGATCCTTGACTAACAATTGAATAGCAAAGTCTTGTATATTTTTGGTTTAAAAGATTCCTAAAAACTTAAAAGGGCCATAAGTCAAAAGTTTTCTTTCGGATTTTGTAGTTTTTAAATTAGTGCCTAAGACTTACTTTTGTCTTTTGCTGTGCATGTGGAACGATGATTGGAGCTTCCAACTGCTGTGCGAGGACATCACCTCGGTTACCAATCGTAAAGATGGTGCTTTTATTTTTCAGATTTGTCTTTTGAAAAAATCCTCCTTTAGAACCATCTTCAATACCCATCAGATCATCTTTCGTAGGCACTTCTTCATATTTAAGTTTGTCTAATCTTGAAGCGTATGATTTGAAATATGAATAATAAACTTTGCTCAAAGTATCAATATATTCGTTACATATTTCTTGAGCAACGTTTCGTTCATTAGTTAAAACAAATTCAAAGAAAAATTTGTATTTTAGCATTGCATTCTGTGGCATTTGATAATTGGCCATTGGTTTACGAAATTTATATATTTGTTCCAAGATATATGTTCTTATTTTTGCAACAGATTTTATTTTTAGTTTCTCTAAGACATCTTTTACATCATGGCAGGCCTTTGTTTCTTTGAAATCTTGTTCTTTAACAAAGTTTATCTTTTGATTCAGTATTGCCAATTGGACCATAAATTCTTTGTCAGTTACAGGAACATTATTAATTCCACTGAAAATTGCAAAATAATTAAATATATGATATGTTCACTGCTTTAGAAAACCACACCAAGAAAGTAAATTACAGCCTAAAATAACAAGAACTTACAATATAAGTGTTTCTGAAACCGCCATGTCCTCTATAAAAGAGGAAAGCGGTCCTTTGAGGGCTTGTCTGTTTGAAAGTTGTACAGACATGTTGACAGATCGCTTTTGTAAACTTATGATCTCATTGCTTATACTTCCTAAATCATTCTGAAAAACATTGTAAGCTTTTTAAAATGCGAGACATATTCATATTTTGATAAGATATATAAAATGAAAGGGCCTTTAAAATGATATTAAGGTAGTAAATGGAGTAATTAGAAAAGAAATTTACATTAGAAAGTCTTACTGTGAATACTAACTTGAAACACCAATAGCATACTTTCCATGCGAGCTAATATACCGTCGCATTCTTCAATTTGTCCATGTAATGAGGCGATATTTTCGCTTTCTCTCAAATAGTCGGCAACTGAATTTTTCTCAGCTTCTTTAATTCCCTTATCAATTTGTAATGCGTATTCTCGTAAGTCTGTGCCATTTTTTAACACTTCTTGTATTTCAAAGTCTTCAAGATTCTTGTCCAAAGTGTCTTTCGTTATTATTGATTCAGTCATTGTTACAAGATATCAACATAACGCTTTATACAAAAAATTGTACCTTAAGTGTAAAGACTATTACACGGATGGTAATTAATGAAATACATGGGATATCACAGGAAGAGTTAACAGTTAAAAAACAGTAAAGGAATTGAATTTTAGTTATAAACATTAAAGTTTAGCTGTCATAAGCAACCTGTCAGGTATTGTCAATTCACCGTCTCTGTCAAAGTCAATAAAAAAAGCAAAGACTATAGTGAAAAAAGAAGTGAGACACCAAGGTAACAAATTATTTGATTAAAAACGTTTGGTGTTTTTTTCAAGAAATTTTGGCTAAACTTTTGCAACATGTCTTTACATAAAATCCTTACGCCTATAAGCAACTATTGCTAAAAAAATTATGGTGACATTTTACAGGAAATCCTAACCTATTTACTTCACAGACAACTTTGTCGGTTTAGGTATGTTAAAAGAATGAATGAAACACAGCTTATAGCTTGGCATCCGAGATGAAGGTCCCCAGATTCACCCTTCTTACTTTTTGGGTTGCTTGAACTGTGCATGTCACCGGCATTTCACCTTTTAAATGACTTGATCTCGGATTTATTCTGGTATATGTATTTGTTCTCACGTAGCCTAAATGTTGGGTAACGGATATTGACGAAATTTAAATAAAAGAAAGTGTATACTTCAATTGACGCATGTGCGTCAGTATTATTGGGGCGAAATATTTACAAAGAAAAAAAATTGTATAACATGTAACAAAAGCACATCAAACTGTTGTTGACATAAAAGAAATGCAGTAATAGTCCTAAAATTTATGAAACTTAAAGATTATGTTAAGTTTCTAAAAGATCTATGTTGAACCGTTTATTATTATAGTTATGAATTGTTCTCTTCTACTCAGCGCAACTGACATTTTTAAGGTGAAGTGGACAGGACGCGAATGTTTTATTAAAATATTGTATTAACCATATACAGTTTAATAATACAATGTTGGAATGTTTTAGCAGATCAAGGGAAAGACGAATAAGTTAAACAAATAGGTAGCACTTGCATTATCTGCCTCTAGGTTACAGTATTGTTAATAACATTTAAGACGGCGGTCTATTTCTTAAGCACAACCGAGCTTGTCATGACAGTAAACATTAAAACATTACTGTTATAATCTACCTATTATAAGGGTAAGCCAAAGACTAAATGGGATTTGGACTAAAAGATAATGCTTTGTGCTTTTATACCTATTATCACTTACGCGGCTGTGTATAACAGAACAATAAAAATAATAGTCATAAGTAAAAAAGAATAAGGAAATCATTTGTTAATTACAATTAAAATTACATTAAATTAACTAATACATTTAAAGGAGATTTGGCGTTGAGTAAAAAGTTCAGCACAGTTAAATATGTATCAAAATAGATATAAATTTCGTAAAAAAATTATCACATATTATTTCTATACAATAACAATTTTTACATTCTAGGACATAATTTTAAGTAGTTACCTTACAATTTTTTATAAAAAAAAAGGTAACAAGTAGGTATGCATTTCGTATGCAGCGCGATGTAACATCATAAAATATTTAAGCAATTTATTTACATTTAGCATTTGTACTGAGTGCACCGGTGTACGTGCGTACACAGCGCGCACGGACCCAATGTTCTGAATCGTTCGATCGGTTGATAAAAAACATTTCATTGTTTGGTCCATCACTAAACAATTGGTTAAACCCACTGATTGGACCTATTGGGGCTTTATTATTTTCTCACTATCTACATAAGTAAAGTGATATGTATTTTTGATATCTACTTAAGTAATTAAAAACAAGTTTAGGACAATCTCACATTACGACATACATTAGTTATCTATCTAGGAAGGTACTCATTAAGACACCCGGTTAAAAGAAGTGTCGTGATGTAAACTTGATGCTGAACTTTTTCTCTAGCCTCGTACAAACACTATAACGAATTACGTTAACATCCTATCATCAAAAATCATTAATATAAAATAAATTAAACCTAAAAGGTAACTTCCAACAACTCCCGTTCCCGGGCAGCACGCGCGGCCGCCGGCGGCGCGTGCGTGCCTCTCCTTGTCGCTCGTAACATTAATGTAACTATAAAATTCGGTGTTTACAAGCCAAATTTTACATTAGTAAGTCTTGTGACTAGATTTTTCTTATTTAAATAATACACAAGTAAATAACA
>JAODUI010000001.1:5685637-5707961 GCA_027563995.1 Papilio gigon | reverse complement strand
GTCGTATTATAAGCTATTTATAAGTACTCATTAACTGGTATTCGAATTAGGGAAGTTGTAGCGAATAATGTCTAGCCGCTGAGCCATCAAGATATTCGTTTTCGTATTTACAAAAGCTGATGTGTAATGTAGTGGTTCGTAAGATTAGTAAACACGCAGCCTCTAGGAAATATGTCTTTAAATAGAAGAATCAATATTTGATGTCAATAACGTCGAATCAAAGTGGGCAGGCGCATTGTGAAATCATGTTTTGTCACATGCATGTATAATTAATTTTTATCTCCATTGTTATACAATTTTGTATGAGATGGTGTTTATTTTATTCGTTCGAAAGCTTCAAAAGGACTTTTATGGGAATATTTATGCGATTGAGAATTTCACAAGCAGACACTGTTGTCATAAAATGACTGCAATGTTGACACTCGGCTTTAAGTGGTCGTATTAACTGCCATGCCGATTGTAGCTTTAATCTTGACTTCAATAAAAACATTATTCTCAGAACCCGAGGATCTTTGCTGTACACATTTTTTTTCATTGTACAAGTTAACTCATTCACGCATTTACTTGGGTATTTTGTTGGGAGCACCAGAGAAAATTCCCAAGATAGGACGTCGGGGATTACCTACCGTTCCTTGATAGTTGCATTGGAGCGAAGACTAATTTAACATATGGCCACGTGCATCAACCTAACCACAAAATTTGACGTAATACGGCACAAACAAAACTAGTTTTAAATACTACGATTTATGAAGTTAAGACACTGCGTTGAATTTAAACAGGTATGAATTAAAGTACAAAATTGTAGTTAATAGGCCAGGAAACCTGTTAGTTTATCGGCAAGACGTTAATAACAAGTTGTTGCGGTGTGTTTCAGTGTTCCGTGTGGCGACGGCGCGAAGTTTCGAGGAAGTTGGTGGGCGGCCGTCAGCCGGCAACCGGCAGCCGCGGTTGGCAAGGGCGTCCTTGAAACGGGGCGCGGATCGATGCCTGACGTCACAGCACGTAAGACGGCGCGTGACGTCACGGGCAGCGTTCGATCGCGCCGCCACCCCCATCCCCCAAAGCGGGCATATTTTTAGACCACGTGACGTAATTCCTGCTCGGAAAGCGATAGAGTCGCGCAAAATGAATGGCTAAAAATGCGACTCCGTCAGCTGGCTTTGCTGTATGATCGAACACTTGCCGCTTTTATTTTAGCAGCGGCGTGCTTACAGCTAATGGTCTCTTTATCAGATTATATAAAAATTGCGATATAAACATAGTGATTATTTAGTTACGTAAGCCGATGTGTCAATAAGAAAGGAAACATTCGTGGTCGCAGATTTCATCGATCGATGATTTTTTTCAATATTAAAAAAAAGGTTTAGTGAAAGTTATTTATTTCATTGACTTTTTAAAGATGGGACGAAACAAGTTTTATTATATCAGTATGCAAATATTGTGTAAAAGCTTCCACTTATGTACCTAATAAATTTGACACCTGATTTAACAAACTTTGTATAACGTTAATCCATGTAGGTTAATGGTTGGAATCAAAGTTAAAGCGACGACGGCCGATCCTACGGGGATGAGGCGGCTGTAGTAAAGTGACGCAGAGCGCAGACAGGATAGCGAAATTACCCGGATGACGTCATGCCAGCCGCGACTGATAGCGAGCCTTATCACGTAGACGTACACTGACACCACTTCAGGAATTACTAATGACGTATGTTTTTTTTTCAATTTATATCTCAGACGTTGTAAGTGATTTGTATAGTACATTATTTACGATAATAATTTGAACCTGTATAACATAGTATACAATATAAATGAATGAAGATTGTGATTAGTAATTTTATATATTATTTAAGTTATTTTTTTTTGTTAATGTCATAGATGAAATATTAAAAAACCGGTTTATTCTTTATGGTAGTATTCCTTTGACCCTCTTGTTGATTAGAGGCATTAAAGTCCTGATATTACAAAGTTGCGAAAAGTGAAAGTTGTTATCTATTGTGTGTGAAGCGGAAAATCAAATCAGTGTCGTGTTTTATGTAATTAATATTTAGTGACATGATAAATGTACATCCGAAAGACCAAGATAGACAACAATTATCACCTCTTACCGTTATACTGTAAAAATATTTCAATGGAAATAAAGTATTAAATAAGCTACCAGGCTTCTATTACGGTGGGCAGTGGATGAGTCAGTCTTTAAGGTTTGTTATTTTCTCGACGTTTTATTTATTAAAAAAAAAAGTGCCAACAGTAATCTAAAATTGATACTCGACTGATCTACCTCAATCATCTTTTTAAAATTTCAATTTATATGTATTAAATAATTTTGATTAAAATGTAAAACGTTACAAGTTTCGCAACGCTATAATGAAGCATTTTGCATTTCCTGTCATCAATTGTATGCGACGAGGATATTAGTGTGAATATGGATGTTACAATATTGGTAGTTGGTAATTTGCAGAGGCTCGCATCTCGCATGCCGGCAGGTGCAACGTCTGCCGGTTGCGACAGGCTATTGGGCAAGACGGAGCCCCGGAGGCCATCGCCACCTCGCCACCTCGGCCCGTCGACATTCGACAGCCCATACCAGTCTTACCTAACGCCCCGACGCAAACAAAAACAGAATTAACTTACTCATACAACGTTCATTTCTTAATACATAATTAAACTTTATCCTCATCTTATACCGATAGTGAGTATTTTACATGTTTTTCGATGAAGGCAAAACATGTTCTACTAAATTAGACGCAGATCTAATATTTGAGGTTCGCGAGTTGATTTCATGTGAGCTAATCAAAGCCGATACTGACGTCCGTAATGACACTCGGCCGGCCGGTTTTGTGTTCAACTTATTTTATGATACGACTAGGTTTTAAGTATTCTCGTTGTATCTCAAAACTGAATATTTTACTGGCTAATAAATATAAAAAATACCGTGTCTAATTTTCCGTGTTCGATAAAATCGGCAGATAGTGTTCGAATGCAATTGCTTATTTTGTGACCTGATTAATGTCATCGTAAATATAAATTATGTATGGGAAACGATATATTGAGTGCTGATTTAATCAAAGATGTTAGGATACTTGTACGAAAAAATTGTAGTCGAGAATTCTCACACTAGCGTCGTAGTCATTTTTATGACTAGGTAAAGTAGTAAATAATAAATTAAAGAAATGAAAAAGGGAAAAGAATAAAAACAATTGAACATCGAAAAAGATTTTATGTTTTTTTAATGTAAAGGAAACGACAATTATTGTTGGTTATAACTTAACAAACAAAAATACAAATTTAATACTAATTAATACACTAAGACGTCTATTTATTAATATCCTTAAACGATTTACTTATAATTTATATCCAAAAGCTATCAGTTACAATTTATATTGGTTGTGTTATTTTTAAGGAACAATTAAGTTTGAAAAAAGAATTACGACCGACTAACACTCACATATACACGACATTGACGGCACCTGGTAGTTTTAGTTTTCAATTTAAAAAAAATGTCTTCCAAATAAAAGTAGATGTCACGGGAGGTACAGAATGCGCGGTCAGATGTAGCCTGTCCCGAATCGTATCGTAATGTTTTGTCACTTTTAACCCGCGTCAATATTCGTTTAGTTTGTTCCGCGGCCGGTAACAGTAAAAGTTATTGTGTCACCGAAACTTTTCAATAGCGGTGCCGAATGCACGTTTAGCGCTTTTCTGTGGTGTTAATGAATAATGCGGATGTTTGTTTACGTCGGCTACGCGCCGGCCGCAGGCGCATAATGTTTATCTTATGTTGATACTCCTCTTTAAAAAAAAAACGTAATTTATTCAGAATTAAATTTCTTGTAAAAAAAATTTTAAACAAAAGAAAATCACCGAATTGAACTAATACATTGATTGTAGTAAGAAAATTGGTAACGCACTTAAGTTTTAATATCATTTATTATTTGTCCACTGTCATCGGAAAATATTTAAAGCTCCCGAAAAGCTCTGAAAAATTTACTGCAGACTCTTTCCGCTCCATTAAGTTACTTCTTTAATGGATATCGTAAAAACAAAAATTGTACAAAAATAATTGGATTGGGTGGAATTGGAGGTACACATTTATTTTCAGAACTTTTTAATTTTTTAAATATCAACAAGTTATAAGTTATTTAAACAAAATTAAATTGGCCGTAACAAAAACGACAAAACATCGATGTGGGTTTTAAAAAATAAAAAAATTAAAAAGTTTTTAAATAATACAAAAAAAAAATAAAACAAAAAGGGGTTTACATACGTGTATGTTGGAATCGTTTAAGGGCGCAGTGTTTGGTGGAGGGCGTCAGCAACGCACCTCGCATCCTAGCCGATGGCCATCGTCACGACAGTTCCACACAGAGTCTACAACATCCAGAGGTTCTACACAACGAAAGCGAAAATAAACACAGAAGTAGGGGTCCGCGAAACGTCGTGCGGGCGCTGACCTGGCGCAGGCTTGTCGGGTTCCAGAGATGCGGCGCGCGGCTCCAGGGTCAGGTCGAAGCACCCGCCGGACAGTCCCAGCTCGCTCAGCAGGATCCTCATGCGGCCGAGCACATTCCACTCACTGCACGCGCACTCACTCACTCGGTCGCTCTGGAGGCTCGCGGGAAGGCGCGCGGAAGTACGCGCCGGTGAACGGTCGGTGCGATACTGAGGCCGCCGCCGCCGAGGCTGGCGGCTATATCGCGCCGTCTGACGTCACGGCCGCGACGTCACACGCGACGTCACTAACGGTACCTCCCACGGACCGCCCCCCGCCGCCTGCCCCGCGCCCTCGCCCGCCGCCCGCCCGAGCCTGCACTAACGGCACTGCGAGTACGCGGAGCTTTCGTACGTCCGCTGCCTCCACAGCGCGCCGCCGCCTGCCCGCCGCCTGCTCGCCGGTGCCCGTTGCCTATTGCCCACGGTCTCTTCCCATACACATCAAACTTGCTTCGTTTTAATCTAGATCTATTTGAAAAAGCAAAAATAATGTGTGTAACACACAGCGAGCTTTTATGAAATCTTAGAAACTTAGCTATAATAACTTGAAATACAGTTCTCTATTTCTTTCATGAAGAAATTCTAAATATGGGTCTGCAATAATTTTTATAATTGTGGTCTACATTGGAAGCGAAGGTGGTAGCTTAGGCATAAATTAGACGGAACGAGCTTTTTTTGAATTCTTAAATAGCACGTATCTATCAACATAGTCATTAGAAATAAAGTTTCATATGAATATTCAGAAAAGTGAAATCGAAACTTAAGACTAAAACTAGATTAATCAAAGCTATAAACTTGGGTTTCTACACATATTTATTTATTTAAAACCAGTAGGTACTGATATCTGAGCTCACTCCGAAAAGATAGTGACATGTTACTAAGAGACAATGAATCAAGTATGGTTAGTCAAAATTATTAATGTAATAAAATCTTATAATATCCAAGACAGAGTAAATATAAAGTTTAGACGGTTTTATAATTTGACTATGAAAATTTCTTACATTTTATAACTTAAACTTTTTACTTTACATTCTAAGTGGTAAGATTATATCATCATGAGTAAGCTCTGGAAAGTGGGTTAAGGCCATTTAGACTTACCCTGATAGAACTTCGTAAGTTTTCAACTAGTATTTTTGTATGAAGATAAAATTCTTATTAATTTAAACAGTATTCACTACTGTTCTTTTAAAATAAAATTTCTTAGTGGTTTCAGATAATTGTCAACAACACGTTGAATTATTAAAACTTTCGTAATACACTATACTACTTATAAAAGCTTAACTCACGAGTAAATCGGTGTCGGTACCGATTATTTTCTAGTCTGTCGCTTACGGGCCACGATTGCGCAATAATACCAATCCCATTCACCCTTTAGAAGAACCCCCAAAGGGCTCGAAAATAGTCGGTACCGACACCGATTTACACGTGAGTTAATCCGTTTTAATAAACGTAGTATAGTCAACGATACAATTGTCTTTCATACTGAAAGTTTCAGTCTTCAGATATTCAATAGCTTTTTTTTTTAATGTATGCGTAGTGAAATTCGTAAGAAATATGAAAATATTTGTATAACGTTATATTTACGTCGGATCCAACTCGAGGGCAGTAATTACAAAATGATTGCACTGAAATTGCGGAGCTTTTGGTTTTCTTGCGAAAATTCCAAAATTCTTTGTCTGTAATTAGGTGTCATTACACGTAATTACTGCTGATACTAAACGTGGCTCGTACCACAGAAATCGGGATTGTTATCATACCGAGACACCTTTTTGTTGTGTAACGTCGATTATTAAAAGAAAATATCAAAATGTTTCTTTTGAAATCAAAAGTATGCTTCAGTCTGTATATGTGGTACGTGTTACTGTTTGTCAGTAAGTGGATTTATTTTGTTAACAATAATGCTTTTGCGTTCGCAAATTTGTAGTTTTTAATCATCATAGTCGTTGGATGTGGAAGGCGGAGGCCCGCACACTGTGGAAAGCATTGGCGAAGGCCCCTGTCCAGCTGTGGGCAGAGCAAAGCCTGATGACTATGATCATTATTGATTACATTACAATTTTCAAGGTCACAGTGAAACTGACTAAAAGCACACAATAGATTGCACATGACAGTTTTAACATTTCAGTCATAACTGATAGACAATCCCGAGTTTAATATCTTTACAGTTTTTTTTTCAACAAAAGCTACTTTTTGCATTAAATGCCAGTAAAAATCTCATATCCTGTGAGACGCAATAAATACATTTTTTTAATTATCTCAAAGTTTTTCAGTACTAATTATAGAAGCCGATAGATATTGGACTGTTTAGTATTTGTGTATAAGTGTGGTGTTGGACGCAATTAGGTCCGGATCGAGGTTCGGAGACAAATGCAGCGGTGACGCGGCGTCGCGGCGTCCGGCGCATCGCGGCCCCATTCGGCGGCAGCGGCGGGAGCGCGCCTTCCGCATTGCGAGGGCGACTCACCGCGGCTATACACAGCCCCCAGTCTATTCTCTTCGCATATGGGACGCCATGACAGATTGCCTGATTAATTGTCAACTGTATTCGATACTTAGAGAAATGTACTGGTTTTGATGTAATATTTGGACGAAATAATGCAAAAAATATCTTCAGTAGTTCATGGTATCACCCTTTATTTACTCGTAGATGGATAATGCCAAAAAATAACTAGAAATATCAATTATAGAACTCGATTCTTTTTTGCTAAATCTGAGACATTTTTTATCAATTCCCTTACATTTAATCTTTTTCATACCAAGGAAAAAAAACGGTTTCAGCGGAAGTTTAAATTTGACATTGCTGTCAAAATGAATTCTTCGCCCTCTTAATCTCCACAGTGGCAGCACCTAAATGAGATACTACGAATGAAATCCAGGGAAAACGGGTGTGCAATATAATTGCGTCGTGTTGCGTGTCCACAGCGCAGTCTAGCGTCTTCCGCGGCGTCCGCATTCAGTGCATGTATTTGCGGCAGGTCGGCGATCGGCGGTCGGCTGCGGCCCGCCGGCGGTCGCTGGTCGCATGCCCTAGTACTATTTGTTGCTCGGCGCGGGCAAACGTCCAGTTATTCTAATTTTACTTATAATCGATGCCGGCCGCTTCGTCGACTCATCGACAAAAGACTTGCTCATCCGTCAAAGGGGAAGCGGTCTGATGGTTACCTTTAGCTTTAATTTTATAAATTAAACGTGTAAATATTTTTTATCAAGGCAACGTTAACTTGGATGGTGGAACATAATGAAATAAATAAAAGTTTTGTAAAATAAACTATCCATAAGTGTTTTTATGAGAACTGAATTACCGCTTGACCACAATCCCACCTAATGCCAAGTGATAATGAGGTCGAAAAATAGTACGAGTTAGTTTAGTAAGTGCCTGTTCACTCGTCTAGTTAAGTTCTAGTGTAAAAAATGTCTTAAGTGTCATTAAATAGACGTTCATATATCACATGAGGAAAGTATAGACAGTCGCAGTTTACATAAACGAAATAATGCAATGACAAAGAAACATTCAAGTCGCTTAATTCTACGAAAATACTGGCAACAATATAGTCAGCATTATCAATAGGGTTGTACATACAATGATTTTATGAAATTGACTTTTAAAATAAACTCTTTTTATATTTAATTTGTAACTAAAAATAATCTAATAAAATATAACGTAAATTTTAATTGGAACATTCTTAGGTCAATCGTTTTTTTGTGATTTTCGTAAAGCAAACCTATATATTAATAATTATATAGGTTTGCTTATATAAGTATATAAAGTTGGGCAAGCGTGGATGACTATGGCCTCATCATCAGCTCACTATGTGTACCCGCCGAGGGAGCGCGGAGCCTACCCTATTATTAGGGGTGACTAGGCCATAGTCAACCACGCTGACCCAGTGCGTGTTGGTTGACTTCACATATCTTTTAAATTTCTTCGCCGACATGTGATGTTGTTTTCCTTCACCGTAAGAACGTCGGATAATGTATATATGAAATTCGAAAATGGAAAAACACTTTAGTACATGGTCTTGATCGAACCTGGACAATGCCGAGTACGGTCCGGTTCTATCAAACGCTCAACAACTGCGTCAGCGACGCTCAACCCTGCTATGGCCTTCGCTCTACGCTCGACTATGGTCTCATGGTGATAGTGAGCTAAAGATGATATAAAGCTCATAGGGCTTTTACGAAAAAGTTAAAAATCTACAATATGGGTTAACTTAAACTTAGCCTACTATTGTTTTGTTTTATAGCCCTGTTTGTGTCGGATATTGTATTACAAATTAAAAGACTAACGGCCTTTAAACCAGTGTTCGTCACATTTTTCTACCAAAGGGCCAAATAGTTCAATGTGAGGTTTTACTGCAGGCCGCACACTGGACTAAGTAGTTGACACAACCAATAAATTTAATTTTCTTTTGAGCTGTTAAAACATGTTTTCCCTGGAGAGATAACTTTTTTTAGAACGTTTTTTTTACTTTGAAGAAACATAGAATCTTCTTTTTAAAGTTTACACAAAATAATCGTGGTTTCTAATTAAGGTTTTTTTTACTTTGAAATATGTATATAATAGGAAAGGAATATAAATGGATTTTACAACACATCAAGGATAAGAATTGATCCCACGGACACATTTCTAAGTCTATTAAAACGATGTATTCGAGAGATTCGCTGGCTGCACAAATATTTGTCGCGGGTCGCCGTTTGACGACCACTGCTTTAAACCTTAACAAAACACACAGAGATAGAGTTATTTAAATATTGCATTTAATGCTACTTTGCACAATTTTATTTGTAGGACAATAATCAGCTTTTTTCACTACCACATTAAGGTGAATTTCGCTTCCACGGCATCTGTATTGTAAGGCTGTAGTGGACAGGCTTATGGCTAATTATTATTAGTCATAAGAAAGTTACGACATTGTCAATAACATCATTTGGTGTCAGTTTGCTTTTGAGTGCGCTCGGGCCGATTCATTTGACGGAAAAGGGAAAAAAAACTTGTTGGTGTTTACGTATCTGTGATTTGTTGCTAAAAGCGAAAAAGGATAGAGGTAAATTATATTTTTTTTAAACCATTACTTATTTTATTAACGCATTGTGTTTTAATTTTTAAAAATCTATACTTCTTTGTTATATGGCAATTCAATTATAAATCGAATTAAAATAAACATAATAAAAAAACATTTTGATTGCATTAAAATACATTGCCTACATCAAGCCGCAGCATATAAATGACATGGCAATGAAATGCAAAGCAAGATAGGCGTGGTGAACTGTGTGGACTGAATTACAATATAATATGCTAAACATCTGAACTATTTGTGTGTATAAAATAGGCATAAAACTAGATTTAACCGAATAAATAATTAGACGTATATGAAACAAGAAGTCACAAATTTCAAACAAAGTAACGCTGTGTATGTACCGTACGCGGATATGTGATAATGTAGAAATAAGCGCTGTTCAGCGTAACATGTTTGTATTAAAATCTCTGGGATCAAGCTGATAACAGTTTTAATACATCGGCTACGAGCCGCGAACGCAAGCCGCCCCACGCGGCCGCGTGGCGTCATCTATATTTAATACGCACCCATCGATAAGCGTGTAACCGCGCGCATGTGTGCGCGCCGGCTCGTATTTGAGTGAACGCAGCGGCATCAGCGGCGCGCAAGAGAATTATAGCGTGAACGCGACTTGTTTCGATGCCGTCAGCGCATACATTTCAACGTTGTGTGCGATTGTAAATTGTACTAATTGGGCATGGCGGCCTCTTCTGACAAAACAGTGCTATCATCAATAACAACCCCAGTGGCCATATTATACAACGTCTGCACAAACGTCCAGTGAATTCTAGTCGCGTCCAAATACAATACAAACGCGACGCACTCAAAACTATCGTGTACAATTGAGTGCAATATGCACTTTGCAAGTGTGTGCGTGTGTGTAGTGTTCGCAAATAGTTAGTGCGAAAGGTGCTCGACGCAATGATAACTATTGTAAGTACATACGAGTCCAATTAATATATTCTGAGCGTACGGCAAAGATGTTTTGAGGTTATGTTTTAAAATGCAGATAAAATTGTATCGGTGCGGAGCGATCATATGTTATCGTCGTTAGGAATGTTGTCAAATTAGTTTTTGTATGTAAAACGGGTCCTCTAATTATCGATCACGTTATCATGGGTTAAAGCTACAAAAGTAGAAGTAATATTTGGCGGCTAATCAAATGTGAGCGTGTGTGGAACGGCTTGTTGTCAACGTTGGATTGCAATAAGGTCGAGTTTCGCGGCAACAGAGACGATGATAAAGGTACGATTACATTCTCGGCATTGAAAATAATTATCTCTTAGTAATGAACTACTTTTGATTTCCAATGATGATTTAAAATTTTATGACTTGCTAAAATTGGTTAGTAATACTGCGTACCTACCTACATGTTATGTTTGTATTTACATAAAGAATATTCCGGTGGTTAGTGATAGATTATTATTTTATATTTAGATTGTATTACCATTTTGGAAAATAATAATTATTAAGTCCTTATGACGCACACGTTAGGTTTAAAATTATTGTTTACAAACTTATTTCTGGAAAGTTTCTTGCTAATGTTTTTATTACATAAATCTTAAACATACGTCTTGATAATATTTTAATGTCTCTTCAAGCAAACGTGCTAACGTTACCAAGATTCGGAAGTCCGTGAGTTAAGAAAAAAATTATGCCAATGAGACGAACCATTTTGTTATGACTAGTGCAAACGAAGCTTTCAAGGAATTCGTATTTAAATATAGCACGGTACAATGGGTAGATGTAGTCATGTGAACATTTAATACAATTTCGGTATTGTAGATAACGCTGTAATTTTCGAGAGGTTACCAGTTAAATAAAAGTTATTTCTCAGTACCAAATACATATATTCTTTGCACTGCTTTATAAAATACTACGATTTTCATAATATTTATCTAATTTAATAATACATATTTAAATCAATCAACTGCATTATAAACTTTTTGGTCCAGTAAGTAAGCCATAAAATCTCCAGAAGAAAAAAAAAAACTACACTTTTTGAATGTATTGAAATAGCGATATCATTTTAAAATTTATCACAAACTATTACGTTGATAAGTACGCTCAAGTATCCTTAAGACGGGTGGATTACTTCACTTTGATTTGAGTAGTTCGCAAACATTGAGTGTCCTCCACGTCTTATCTACTTTCATTTTTTTTTCTCAATTCATTCAACTGTTTAATGTGATAGTGAAATACCATACATATTGCTAATATATTTTAATACGAATTTATCTTAAGGTACAACTATGCCGAAAATAAAGAGAAAGGCGATATAGTGCGGACGACAGGAAATGGTTGGATGCGAAAGGCGGTTGACCGCATACTGGAAGGCATTGGGATAGGTCTATGTCCAGCAGGGGGCGTATGTTGACAGACAAGGGCTGATGATGACGATGAAAGGGAAAGATTTAATTGTGATAAAATTATTATAATAAAAAGAAAAAGTATACAACATTATATTACTTCGATGCGTAATATACCGTAATGGTATTTGCCAATACATTTGTTACTGTAGTGTTTGGTAAAAATATGCTGAGATTCAATTGTAAGCAAGCTTTACAATACCTATCAATTATTTGAATCTTGTTTTAGACTAAGACTAGGATCTGATGTGAAGCACGGAGACGCTAGACCCCATAACGTGTATTAGCATATCGGACTTCGCGAGACCGTGCGAGCGAGGAGTTTCGCGATACAGGTGTTAATTTTGCGTATAATAAAATAATGATTTTCTCTGTAGCTACATTTGAACTAAGAAAAGTAGACATTATTATTAATAAGCATTGAAACACTGAAAGTTAAAGTTCTAAACTGACGTAATCCGATAGATTATTCATTTCGTTTGCATTCCGTTACAGAAATATTTATACTTAAAATTCATCCAAAGCATAGGGTTTCGATATTTGTAATTAAAATTAAATATTTTCCTGAATCCAGTCCTCCAAGATACAGATAACGCTAAAATTAAATCTAGCTTTACACTCGCACAGCATGTAAGTATGCTGTAACAAATTGTTATTATTGTAGACTTAATAAATTTAACGGTATTGAAATATAATTAAAGATAAGAATAAACCGCGTTTCTTATATTGACTGAAAACATCACTTTTAATATAATCATTTAATATTTATTTTTATTCCAAAACCATTTCTTTATCTGACATTGGGCAATTGGAAAGGTCGTTGTTTTTTTTTTAATCTTGTTTTTTTTTGGGTATTCAGTCGATAGTGGACATGTCAATCTTAACTGTCGTTCTTGGCGTAATTTCTGTACGTATACAGATGTTAATATATCACAAATATCAATATTATTCTCAAGGGAAAACGAGTCGAACGACTTGGAAACTATTTACGTATGTATTTGGCGATATTAGCCGGCATCATGGCGTAGGGTTATTACGTAAAACTATAAAACTATATTTAGATATTCTTACTAACGCCCTTTGCCCCACTGTTGGGATTTAGGACACTAAGTCACTATAACTAAACATATGCTTACTACCGTAGAGTATATAAAATGCATTGCAATAATTAGGACATGTCTACGACAATAAGAAATATCTATTATCTTCTAGGGTATGTGTGTACTCAAATGTCATATTCCATTTGGTGACCGCTAGGTTGCACGTTGCTAGTATAATTTTAAAATAATCGTATAGCTCTGCAAATGCTATGACATCAGCTTGTATGAGCTTGCTTGTTAATACAGATTATATATTATCAAGCGCATATACTATGATAGACTGTAATCAAGCTGGACGTTACACGTGAACATAGTCGTTAGTTAATTGTGTTTATTACATTTTAAACAGTTATATTCAGCCAGTTATATATTTATAATAATGTGTGGTTGTTTGAAAAAGTTTTTATTGATTAGATTCAGTTGTAAACATGGGTTAGTTTTACGTAGTTCTGTATACATCTAACAGAGAAACGATAGGAATTGAAATTAAAATAATGTTCGATATAGAGATGTGTTATAAATTAATACTTAAATTACACTTTTCCTCTTTCGTTGAAGTCCTACTGGCAATTTATAAGCGTAAACATTTTTTTTTATGTTTCAATGTTGTGATAACATTAAATATAAGTGTAATACGTTGTAACCTTGGGTGAACGAAGAATGTGAATGAAGAGTAATTGAGATGCGTCGCTGTCGCGTGCGTTATAAATGAGTCTCGTGGTGTGTCACGTTCATGAATGACACGTTGTTAGATAAACAAATTGAAAACGGACTTTTATAAGGAATACTAAGCTATAACCACCGCTTAATCGAAATTTGGTTGGATTATACGATCCAGACGCGGACATGTCGACTGAATTTTTTTACTAGTGATAGGTGAGGAGTTGTTTATATGAATTATTTTTGTTACGTCCACGAATATTACTTAATATTCTATATCTGCAGAGTTGTATCTTAACCTTACATGTCAAAATCATCTAAGTGTCTAATTCTCGAAGTCTTTGAAATTGGTAGTCGTGAGAATGTATGTAGGTACTCTCCTATCAATCAAAACTAAAGCATTGTGTAGAGCGTTACGGTCGAACGGCTCATCGCATCGTTCCTAACTGGACGTTAGAATGTCACAACTTATTAACTCCTAGATAAACGTCTGACCTATGTATTCGTTACAAATAGTGCCAGTGGGTCTCACGCGTGAGCTACCGACCCGTGATATTAAAAGGCCGTCTACTCCCGGTGAGGCATTATTCGAGCGTCACCGCTTTCATCGAATGTTATTATTAACACCATAAGGGTATCGATCGTTGGTCCCGCATCCCCCCGCTCGCTACGTCACCGTTCGTCTCGAGCTGCGAGATCATGACGTCACGGATTGATGACGTCACATGACGTCATGGTTTGTCGCGCATGCGTGTGGTTTCTAGAAGTTTTCACGTCTAAATTTAGATACTTGCCTATGCTGGTCATGCTAATTGCCTATTAAACGATTATTAGGTACCGATATACTATGTTTTTAGAGGCGAGAACCGCGTCTATTTTAGTGTCTAGATTGTACTAAGAAAATCAGCTCGTAAATTTTCCAATCTTAGTCAACAATTTATATTAGCATTAGCCATGATTATAATAAACCAAAATCAAAATAAAGGTCACAAAACTTAATTATTAATGAAGACATTTTATTCTAATTGTTGTCACGGCTATAAGTCAATTTAAATGCATCAAACACTTAAAAAATGACATCTTAATAAATCAAATCTATAATATATTAACATGTAAATTATATTCTTGGGTTAAACACATAGTTAAACTGATCGGTTCAATATTAAGCAGGTATATTATGTTAAACATTTTAAACTTCGAATTAATTAAATCGTACGATATTTGCATATACTGCATATAAAAATATTTGCATAAATTCTTGCGTCTTTTAAACTTACTGGACTAGGTTCAGTAGTAATTATTATTCCAGTAACGGTTGCAAAATTGACACTGAAAGGGTATTCGCACTCAAAGCCATCATCATGATTGGCGTACTTATCAAAGGTAATGCTTACTAAGAGATTTCTTTACCCCTTTCTAATCATCATTCGATTGAACAAAATGGCATTAATTTATTGTTTTACTTATTTTTTTTAAATATACGTTAAATAATTCTAGTTCATGAGTAAAATCTTTCATACATTCAAATATTCAAACTAATCTCCTGATTATCTCTTAATGTCGAATTAATTAAAATAAAGGATTAACGATTTAAACGTGTTTGGATTCCTTCATGAAAATAATAGAAATGTTTTTCCCAATCTGACAGTTTCGCACAATAGACAATGTCTTAATTTTTTGTTGGCAACGAAATTTATTTTAAAACAATTTGTAATTAAAATTAAAACATTTTAATTATTCGATTAATTACAATTCGCTTTTGTTAAAATAAATGTGATTATCAAAAATTTATTAATATGGTAAGCTTTTTGAAGTTTTCCGTGCAAACTCACCCACCCGCCGATAGATGTCGTGGATATCTTTCTATCGCATACCAACATGGCGCTCCCCGCCGGCGTGAATATTCCGCGACCTTAGTGTTATGGTTTAATTTTAACATATTTAGTTTGTTACAACTTATCTTTTGTGTGAATACATTGTACTTATTATTTGGAAGAAGATGATTAGTCGATACAAACAAGGTACGTTCAGTGTTAGATATATTGTACGCAGCGACCCCGACCCTCCTTGTAGTATTGATTTGTGTTACGGTAACCTCTTATATGACTTAAAACTGACGCATTCCGGTGTAGTTACGCTCTATAAATAATTCATTCGAAGAACACATCGTTTATTTAGTCTCAAAATACACCTACCATATTATGATAAAAATATTTTAGATTGAATACGAGAAATGGTGCATTAAAATGCTGCATAACGTTACCTCATCGCGTTGCTTAGCAACATAACCTGTTGGTACTGTATTGTTCAATAATTTTAAATCTCCTGAATAATTATCTCCAGTTAATTCTATGAATTTTTTTATACACATTTATCTAAACGAACATACTATTTTAGTTCTGTGAGCCGGCCTGTCTAACTGCTTATATCGGTTTTACGTAAGCAGACAAAATGACGTAGATAAAAAAACATCTCCGAACATACTCGCAGATGATGTAATGCTCTTTGGGTCAGTACAAAGGGATTGGATTAACGTAAATACTGCCTCATTGTAGGTCCCTCTAAGACATATGTATTCATGTGGACAATACTGTGATTTTAAAGAAGGGTGATGTCTCATTAGATGGTTATGTTGAAATCCTTTAAAATGATAAATACCTTATTTATGTTATTTTCTCGTATCAAATATAAATCTTCATATCATACGATTAGATTTTATTAATTATGGTTGATATTGTTTAGATCGCTAAAACATATTTACTTTATTCCCTGTTTTGCAACGTTTGTCCTCGCGGGGACGTATCACTCTCTAGTACCCGAGACGGTTTCTGGTCAAAAAACATTTGTTTAAAAGGTTAATTTAAATAAAGGTACTTTTTGACTTTACACCATGCTTTGATATTGTTATAAATTTAATTAAAAAAAAAAATGGGATGGACAATACAAGCATGGATATTAGGATGTGCGGGATATAAGTTTGGTATTTTTTTTAAGACGTTTGTAAAATTAATGTATTTTTTCTCTTTGTTTCCAGGTGTCATGATCTACTGGTCCGGATAATGATACATGATAAAGTAATAGAACGTTTATTTAAGTATAGTATTATTTGGATATGGATCCAATTTTAGAAAATGAATCTGCATCACCGGAGTCTCCTTCAAAACATGGAAAAAATAAACAGAAACATAGGAAGAAAAGGCATCAATCGGAGACGCAGAAAGATGGACAAACTGTGGTCGGTGAGAAGAAGAAATTTGTTGTCACTACGCTATCGTCATCTGATGAAAAGGAAGCTACGCCTGAAAGGCTACCAAACACCAATGTGCACACTATACACTTCGGCACAAGAGGAGTTGAGTCCCAACGACCTCATGTGCGAACGATTTTTAAAGATAAACCTGTAGAATCCAGACCCTCGAGTGCGGAGAGAGATTCCAACAAAAAAGAATATGAAACTTTTCATGGCACCTCTTCTAGTCCACGAAGTTCCATTTTTGATATATTCCGATTAAGAAGGAAAAGTGATTCAAAAAAACATCAAGCTATCATTCAAAATGTAAAGGCTTCCACTTCGAAGTCGACTGACACCGACGACTCGTCAAAGGAAGAAAAACATGCAGATCCGAAAGATTCTCATAAAAAATATTATCACACTGTAACAGGCGCTTCATCTCGCAAATTCGGTCCAATAACAAGGGTGATGGATATTTTTAGAAACAAACCACACACAGAACCTAACCAGTCACCCGCTGATGTCGCCAAGAAGAAAACTACTAAGCAGATCCGGCGCTCTTCAATAGAAACTACTTCGCCAACCTACCATAAAAATTCGTATGCTTCACTTGAACCAGCACAAGCAAAGCAACTGTTTAGAGAGGTTAGAGGTTTACCTAAATATGACCCGTACTTATCTATCGTACAAATATCAATTGGAGGACGTGATAAAACTAGACTTTTATTAAATTTTTTCAAATACCATAAATGTTATGAAATCCTACCGAAATCAGCGAAAGTCATTATATTCGACACTCAGTTCTCAGTGAAAAAAACTTTTCTTACCCTAGTGTCTCATGGTATTCGATCGGCACCTCTTTGGGACGCAAATAAGAAAATGTTAGTGGGCATGATTACAGTGACTGATTTCATTAGAATTCTTCTGCATCTTGACTCTGAGAATTTGTCTATGGAGGATCTGGAGCGCCATACACTACATAATTGGAAGAAAATCTTACGACCTACACGGAAGCCGTTGTGCGCCGTGGGGCCGGATCAATCTTTGCACGAAGCCATTAATCTGTTAACGAAGAACCGTGTCCATCGCCTTTTAATGATTGACCCATATACCGGTGACGTTTTGTACATATTATCTCACAAAAGAATTTTAAGATTTCTGTTCGTTTACTTGAATGAATTTCCAGAATTAACTTTTTTTCAAAGGACATTGTTGGACTTAAAAATTGGTACTTATGACGAAATCTTGTCTGTAACAGAGAGCACTAGTATTAAAGAAGCTTTTAAATTGTTGTTAGAAAAAGATGTGTCTGCTTTAGCTATTTTAGATGACAATGGCACTCTTATTGACGTTTATGCAAAATATGAAGTTTTAAATCTGGTAAGTGAAAAATTGTATTTGAATTTGTCACTGACTATAGGCGAGGTAAGGAATAAAAAGAAAGACTGGGAAGAAAAATTACAAAAATGTCGTTCAAGTATTACTCTATATGAGGCCTTAGAAGTTATAGTAAGAACTGAAAGTCATCGATTATTACTAGTAAATAAGGATGATAAATTAATAGGAATTGTATCGCTGTCTGATATTTTATTGTATCTCAATAGGATTATTCCGACGGAAAAGAAGGTCTCTTCACTTCAAGAGATATTTAGACCACTCGAAGAAAACAAGTTGCCCGAGTCCCTTAAGGAAAGCGAGAATGAAGTGATATCTATAGAGGTTCCCAAATTAGCAGCGCAAACTGTACCTGAGGCCAACGAGGCCACAACGCAACCCGATACTGCTGCGGCAGGTTCTTCTACTGATGTTACTTCAACGAATGATTTGAAAATTGACATTGAAGTTACTAGTGATAATACAATCCCTAACTCTATCTCGAGAACTCCATCGGAGTCGTTGCCACTAGCTGATAATGTTAATAATACTGCAGACGAATAAAAGTAATAAATGTAGTTGTTTTATCCCAAAGAAATTGTTAATGATTTAATAGCAGAATTAGACTGTTAATCTCAAAGTATGCTTACTGCTTGTGTCTAATTATATTGTAATTTAACTTATTGTCAGTCATTAATAGAAGCATCAAACACCACGTGATTGCCTTATTCATTATTTAACTCATTGAAGTATATTGCTGAAACTTAATAAAGTATTTTAGCAAAGTTTGACTTTTAATTCGTTTGTTATTTATTTTTCGTAAAGTTTACAGTAAGAACGTCGTTGGCGCAGTTGTTAAGCGCTTAACCGAACCGGACCATACTCGACATTGTCCAAGTTCGATCCCTACCTACCATATATCAATATTCTTTGCCATTTTCGAATTGCATATGTACATTATCCGACGCTCTTACGGTGAAGGAAAACATCGTATGCAACCTGCACATATCGGCGAAGAAATTCAAAGATATGTGTGAAGTCAACCAACACGCAGTGGGCCAGCGTTGTTGACTATAGCCTAGTCATCCCTAAAAGAAGACTCCGAACCCCACGGTGGAAACGTATAGTGAGCTGATGATGATGATGAAAGTTTACAAGTATATATGTTTTTTTTAAACATAAAATAGCATATTTTTATGAGATTGTGTATGTTATCTTGAATGGGAGACTTTCAAAATAAAAAAGGCACTTTTTAAAATCTAGACTATGCACTTAATGAAAATAAATGAAGAGAATTGTAAACGGATAGAATGCACGTGATCGAACCGTGCGTTAGTGACCCTGATCGTCAGCGATTTTGCAACAATCTATTAGACGGTACAGGTCGTTATAAATTGTCATATATCTCCATAGAAACGTTGGTTGCCGACTTGTGTGATGTCTCCGACTGAGAACAGGCGCAGGCGGCATGTTACAGAAACCTGTTAAAACGAATGCGCAAGGACACTGGTATTGACTGAGAATATGAAAAGATTACAGTTTTCTTTTTTTTTTTTGTATGCGTCGTGTTTAATATGGTACCTAAAATGAAATCTTACAAAGCCAATTTTCCGTTATTTGAAAACGCGTACACGAGGGACATCCATTAGATTTATTAACCCTTGATGAGATTTGAGATGAGAGAGATTGATGAAATTGAATGTGGATGCTGTAAACGATGAATTGCGTGAAAGAGGATATGCGTAGGAAGTGTGTTAGTTCAGATATGAGCTGACAGAGATGTATGGAAGAGTAAGTGGTACATACTGTGCCGTACGTCAGTAGGGAAAAAGGCAGGGATGATGATTATGATTGTAAACAACGAGTAATACCTATATATGCATCTTCACGTTGATTGGAAGGGAATCAGTGAGTTGGTTAATAAAAATGAGGTCATCCTGTACTTTCTAGAATTATATTGATTCCAATGGATATTACTCTTTATTATTTCCTTCCCTTTAAAGGATGCCTACGAATATAATTAAATATTTATTACAATCGTATAGATGAGTAGTATCTTTATTCTAAAACTTTTTTTCAGTTCTTATCATAATTTTATTCATAACACTCAGAATATCATATCTACAATTTTTTTTAAAGCATTCAAGTTATATTTATAGCAACAAGTACCTACAGCGCAAGATACGCGGCGAGCGGTCGTCGGTTGAAGACCGAACCCGGAATCTCTTTACATCAAGGTTGCACTGTTTCTTTTAGTAAAAGGAGATTATGTACTTTATCTTATCTCATGGTTTATCGTTAAATCAAAACTCGGTAGTGTGTTGAATTCAAAACAAATATCGTCTAAAGATCGCTTGCATAAAAGAAAGGGTGTTAGAATAACGTGGCAAGTATAGATTCTATTCAAATTAACATAAGAACCAGTAGCGGCCCACTCGTGAGAAACCGGTAAGTCACTTGGCACCGGTTAAATAAATATGGAAGCTTGTCGCGTGATTATGAGAGCGATCTGCCTACACATGGCCGCCATCGCCGCCGCCGCCGCCGCCGCCGCCGCCGCCTCGGGCTCCGAAGTTTCGGCGACAGGTATTGGTATAGTCATAACTAAACGATATGCAACAAAAGATTTAATGATAAATATAAAAATCTTGTTTTGTCTAGACGAGAACGTTTTTATTATTCTCAAGAATAAAGTTATAGATTCATAATTGTAAACGTAATGCCTTTATGTTTTACCGTACACGGTTGTATATTCTACAACTTTAGGTATAAAACATTAGAAATAAGCGAGTGTCCATTGTATGTTTTTTTTAATAAATGTCAACATAGGTGGTCTAATGGTCATTATGATCCCGGTTTAGTTTTGAATAGTGAATAGCAAAGATTTTTGTACTATTTAATAACGATTGTAAGCGAACCCTCATTGATCTGGACATATTTTATTTTTAACAAAATCTCATATAACGTGTTGATTTTATTTTCGAACATTGCAGGAAAAGGTAAGTCTTTTGCAGTGTTCAGCATCCTATAAGTTGTTTGGTTTTTCAGAGTTATTTTCTAATACATTTTACGTTCGGATTAGGTTTAGTAAGTTCTGTCTTGTCTCGTTATACTTAAACAGGTTGTTAAGAGTATCAGATACTTAAGGCCGACAATGCATCTCCATCTCTTCAGATATCCATTGATGGCCATGATTATTCCCATTCTCGCTGTGTGTTTCCGCCCTTATTAAAATAATCTTATCATTTTTTTTATTTGTTGTAAAATATTAGTAGATTTTTGTAAATTTACTAATATATCTTGTAACCAGGTAAGCTTGGAACAGCTTGTGTTAGGATATGGTCCAAGACAATAGTCGAATGGCGGAAATCGAACCTACGATCGCTAGATCGGTAGTCCGTACCCATAACCATTAGGCTATTGGCGCATTCATTATTATTATAGACAAGCGTTCACAATCTAAGCCCTAGTTCCATTTTAAAAGTTTCACTGACACGCAATCAGACGGAGACCGTATCTTCGTTATTTGCTAAGTTTCTTTTCTCGGTCTCCTTTCTATATGCAATAAATGGGCGCAGCTTGTGTTTGGTCAATTGTGTTATTCACACACGCTAATGCAATCTTCTCCGACTTGCCTTTGTAAACTAATTTGCAACGAAAAGTCTGCAAATAAATATATCTTACTTTGAACATAAGATCCTGAAACAAACTTAACAATCAGGTAAAAGTTTATATACTTAATTAAAATTTAATATTCTCTTATTACTCCTTGTTTCCGGTGTACTAAAACGCAGGGGTATTACAGAAAAATTTATAGATACAGTTGTTTTTTGACTCTGTTCATATAAAGCAGATGCTCTAATTATTTATCTCTTGGATTCCTGACGAGTATATAATGATAAGACCTCGCATGCAGATGGTCATGTTGTGTTACTATTATAAATAATTATAATAGTCTACAAAGTCCAGGTGGACCGACGACTTAGTGCGGACGGCAGGAAGTCGTTGGATACGGAAGGCGGAGGACCGCATACTGTGGAA
>JAODUI010000001.1:5665767-5685537 GCA_027563995.1 Papilio gigon | reverse complement strand
GGGCTGTTGATGATGATGATAAAGTCCAGTATAGTTTAATCTCTTATCTATCGTACCAGTACTAACGGTAGGTAACACATTCAACTCTTGAAAACGAATTATTTACACTATTATAAATAGCCTTATGCTTAGGGGTACGGATTTCCGATCACGTGGTCGAGAGTTCGAATCCCGCCATTCGACTGTTGTAAACCAACCACGCACAAGCTTGGAGATTAGTTGGAGTGGTAAAATAATTATTAGGATATTAAATAAAACGTGCTAATATTTTAATTAAAAAAAACGTATTAATTACTACTGTCAAATATTAACTTAGCGAATGAATAACATTGGTAACAACGCGCTGTAACCGGCTCACCTAGTGACCGCAGGTTTTTTAGTAAATGAAAATATATTTTAGTAGCCGACGGTCATACGCTTATCTTTTTAGTGATTTATTGAATACGTTTAGAATATGCTAAACACATTTTTACACTGAAGTGTGATTCCATAAAAATTCTAACCGTGTTCAACTTGCTACCAACTTAATTTAAATAACTTGACTCTTATATTTACTACGACACTATTATAGAACTATGAATTCCTATTTTGTCTTACAAATTAATATTATAAAAGAACAACATTATGAAAATTAATAAATCACATAGAATGTGAAGGAATCTAATTTCGTTTCATACATCTACTTTTTATAGGATTTAAAATTGCGTGTTTATGTTCCTATAAGACGCTGTACAGAATTGGAAATGTCATTGGTAACATCAAACTAGAAAGTGAAAAAAAAATCTCTCGTAGAGGCCGCAGGAGCATTATTAATAGCTTGAATATTACTTCCCTTTATGATAAATGACGAACCATTTTATTGCGTTATATGATCATTTATAGAACACCGTTCCCGGTACCACCTTCACATGCACTTGGGTTTGAATGAGTCAAATCTTACTTCCCGTCTTCTACCCAGAAGGCAGGGTATAAATCGAAGATTACCCCCTCATCGACAAAAATGCTTCTTTATAGTGTTTTTTTTTAAATGCATTCATTGACAAAATACCAGTATGTGTAAACTGAATTTAATTCGATGTAGGATTATTTGAGGATATCGAGACAGGTTCATGTTAAATAAATTAACATATTAATAGATCAAGCAGAGGTCGTATGATGGTCATATACGTTTATGATTATCGACTAGATTGTACCGCTACAATGTCGTAACACACAATAAAAACATATATATCTCAAGGATTGCGAATTCTTATAATTGTCTTTCGTTGAAATAGATATTTTAAAAAACATATATAAATCATAAACTTTAGGTTTTTTGGTATGTTAAAAAGAAATGATTATATTTCTACGAATTACGAACAACGGGAAAAACTCGACTTCCTCATTTCCTAATATCTAAATCCATACAAAAACTAATTTTATCTTTTTATTATTACTTGCAAACATAAATTAACTAATATGGTATCACCTGATATAACTGGTTTCAATGTATATTATAATTCGCTTATGATTGTTAGAACATGCTTTAAAAGGATGTACCAACGCGTCCGTTCGCGGTGTTCCAGCTTACAAGCTACAGTCGCTTGTACGTTTCGTTCGTATTGAGTCGACGGCGCGGCCGCTATATCCAGGAGCATGCAATTTTATAAATGTTTGCTAGAAAAAAGTCGGTCAGTCATCAAACGAGGTAGACGACTAATTACTTTTTACTATTATCACGGTTTTCGCACTTTTAGATCGTTAATTTATGGCGGATGTTGCGGACGAGGCAATTTTTTAAAGTGAAACACCGCAAACGGCTGCGATTGTTAGTCTGAAGTAAGTCTGTTAGCACAGTGGTGTGTACATTTTAAGCCAATATCTTCTTTATTTCTAATTCTTTAAGAAGTGAATTCGATGGTTTGCATAATGTTGCGGTCATCGTTTTTTAGAAACTTGTGAGTCATTTTATAATGACCTAGTTACAATCGCCTGTTATGATCCCTAATTTGAAAAGTACATACATTTTTTTCCTTGTTACTAAAATAGTTACTCGGTAAATTACTGAATACAAGTTCTCACGACAGCATGACCCTAATGCACGTTAATGTCCGCGCATTACTGTTATGCGGCATATCGAAGAAGACTATTGAAGATTTGCAAACATGTTTATCACTATACCTTATTTGGACCACTGCTATGTCGACCATTGCATCGTACTAGTGGTTAAGATTAATTCAGTATTTATTGTTAAAGGTTGATTTCCTAAATAAAAGTCTGCGGATTTATGACTATGTAAACATTTTTTACCTCTCTTAGTTCTAAAGAGGTTTTAAAATGTTATTGAGTAAGTTTACGAAATAGTTCTCTAAGAACCATTCGAAGGCATAAAAGGGTTTTAATCCCAGTAGTAAATGCACGTTAAATTGTAAATATGATCACCTATATTACAACATGAGGTTAAAACAATAAAAGTTAACGTTGCTGCTGTTACAAAATTTACATTAATACACAAATCTGTTAACTTCATTTAATTTTATAGCTCATAGAAAGTAAACATTACGAAGGCGCTGTTTACTATAAATACTTAAACAATTTCGTAACGTTACACTCGCTGACTGGCAACACATTTTACGAGTCATTAAAGCAACAATTTTTTTTCTATCGCTCATACACAAATGAATTGATTACATTTTAAGTTCTATGATTATGCTGCACACAAACAAAACGGCCTGAGGCGGTAACTGACGCTATCTTCCTTATTATTAATGTCTGTCATTATTTCTTAAGCACTGTATTTATTTTGTCTTAAAATTTGATAAAATAAATTAAATATCTAAAAACTTGTTTCGATGACTACACCAGTATTGAGGTATTTTCGCAATGATTGAGATAAATCTATTATGTATTCGAAAAATGATAATGGTTCCACCGGTTAAGATTTGAAATGTAAATTAGTTCACGAACGGCTTGCGTCTAGTGACCTGATGAATGTATATGGTCAGTTTGTGACCGACATGTAGTCGAAACACAATAGTGGACGTACAAATATTTTAGCATTTTTATTTGATGTCGTTTATGGGATAGACAGTTGTAACTAATATGTTCACTAGGCCTAATTACGTAAAATTATAAAAGACTGCGTAGGTCGACTGATTAATTACCCTTTAACTTATGTTGATGATTTCAGACAAATTAAGGAAAAATCTAATCAGTAGCTGTTTTATAATTGGACTTGGGACTCGTTCGAATTTCTCATCTTAGTGACCTGATTATCAAATTTATTTTTATGTAGCCAACGTTACCATGATGGTATAACCAGTGGCGATAGCTTACCATAGAATGTAGAAATATAAGACAGTTTACATTAAGTAACTTTTACTATAAAACTGTTTATCAATTTAAGTGATATTAAATTATACGCAGTAATACGCAATAAAAATCGAAGAATATTCATAAATAAATTTGACGATGAACTGAGGTTTTAGTGCGAAGATAAGATTTACAAATGGAATAATGTAAAACCTAGCTTCGTGTAGTTACGTGAGTGAGAGTAAGTATTTTGTAATCCTAAGTAGTGAAACTGATGTCATAGCGATTGGGAGCCAGTCGATGACCTCCTGACACGGCTCTTGTAAACGCCTGCGCGGCGCAAATGGACACTGACCGATGCGTTGATTCGGAACAACGCGAACTCGACACGACCAATATTATACTTTTATTCATCTTGCAATCTCCTGCACGCCGCTGACAATATCATTTAGCGGGTTTACATTTTTAGCTTTGTTTTAGTTTTTGTTCTTAATCAATTAGCATAAAGCTTTTTGTATAAATCACATTTGAATTCGACAATATTTTGCATTTACATTTCTTTAAAAACGAGTTACATATGATATATTTTATGTCAAATGTAAGTTGTTTGCCCATTTTTATTTACAATAAATTTTGTCACAATACAATAGATAAAAAAAATCGTTTGATAAATATGTATGTAATTATTAATGCATAAATCAATATTGGTGGTCATATATTCTTGTATTGGTTAAATTTTATAGATTATTGAGGAAGTAAAAAACGCAATACGATGGTATTGAATACACAGTTACGTCATGTAATTTTGTTTAACAACGAAGTGAAATCTCTCAGATGATATAAGACGGCGCATTCTGACGCTTGATGCATCGCCGTTTTATGATTTAATATTTTATTTTTTCATATCCTTGTTTAGGTACCGCCGACTAGGGTCGAGCGACTTATAAACAGTTACCTTTAATACAAGGACCAAATAAATATGTGCCAATGCGTATTATGTTCTCCTGGTATCTATATGTTAACATCTTAATAAAGGTCCTTCCAGTTTTATTCGGAGTCTTGATCATCTTCAACGAATTGTCTAAGGAGTTCAAAGAGTAGATCTCCTGGATTTGAAATATGTTCATTATTTACATACTATACCTATGATGTCATGTTTTTTTTTTAATGTCAATTATTTCATTTAAAATTATCCATACAGAGTGTAAACTTTTTAATCTTTGTTAATTAGGATCTTAGCAACGATGGAGCAGAATTGAATAATTCTTTTTGTAGAAACCAGACCTACTTACGTCAGGTTATAGGCTTTTTAATATCACGGTATTATACAAAAGGCGTTAATTAATTAGAAAAAACCGTGAAGCGAGTTAACAAATCATAAGCAGCAAACAAGCGAAGCTGAAAGCGTAAATATTTGTAAGTTTTGTTCTCTTATATTGTAGAATTTATTACAAGTGGAGCCGTACGGGTCCATAGTTAAGATACATTACGTAACCACAGCCTTGTCTTCAATATGCATATTATAATGTCTGTTCAAAAATAGAAGCGATTAGAATGCTTTATTACATAGCTAAACATGGTAAAATAGCAAATATACATAAAGCTATCGGAATAAAAAACCGGCACATTAATATGTTAAAATCGTTCAAAACATGCCAAATACTTTTATTGATAAGAAGTATGAAACATATTTGGCTCACTCAATTTTATTATGACCTTCGCTACCCTTGTCCTTTTAAGAAGGGAGAGGAGGGAGAGGGAGATTAAATTGTACGCCTGCAATTGTTTAAGTATTTATGCATAATTTATATAAACCATTTGTCATTCGTCTATAGATCGGTTCGCAGACGGAAGCCGGTGTAACTACAACTAAGTAAATCATCTTGAACATTTCATTGACTGCTCAGTTGTTCGTGATTAATACAATCTCAATAGTAACCCAGTGCCGCGTAATTTATTACAACGTACATTTCCGTTTGTGATATGAACATTTTTCCCATGTGATTGGTCCCTCCATTAAGTCCATATTTGTTACACGTGAGATCATTGTTAGGAATTATTAATTATTACATTATTATCTGATGATATGACAAACACAATTATTATTTATATGTCACTCGGTGATTGTAAACTTTGTCAGTTTATTTTCCAACTACGTTTATTTTAAAATAGCGAAAAGCGGCTCACTAGACATTCTCACTTTCGGAGCTCGGAGCCTACACTGTATTAGGGTGGACTAGACCATAGCCAATAACGCCGGCTCAGTGCGAGACTGATTTACACATATGATTTTAAAGATATTTTGGAATGTTGTGCGGCTTTACACATCTTACGTAATGTTATCAGAAATCATTAGCCTGTCAATTCCCATATGGATAGTTAGAACATTCCTTTTTTACAAACCTCTATGAGAACTAATGAGAGATGGCGCAGGATAGGCGACGTTGGAGTTCTCTTGTGTCGGAGGCCAAGATCCACTTCGGGTCGCTGCGCCAGCGGAGTAAGTAAGTATGAGAACTAATGCAATTGTTTGTACAGTTTACATTTTGCCGACAATTTCACAATCTGTCAGTGACTTGAACGTGTGACGTGTGTAATATCGTACTGATTTGTTACTGAATAGAAACAAAGAATTAAGCAGCTCACCTGGTAGTAAAAGTTATGGGCAATTTAATAAGTTTTTTTTTTAATTACTAATAGTGGAATTTGATAAAGATCGTAATGTTGAAATTCCAAAACATTCACCTTGTATTACCTAGAGATTATTTACCTCAGGGTTGAAGACAGATTTCACTGGAACCGGATCGAAAATTGCAAGCATTTTCCTGTACTTTTTGGTCTTACTGTTAAAGGGACAGCGGTGCATGATTGAATGTTTTGGTAATGTTCTTTTGTTACATTTTTTGCATATTATTTTACCTTTTATGTTCAAGACAATTATTGTGAAATAAACTATAATAAACATGTGGAGCCATTTCAAATGAACCCAAAGCTTGTGTTAGGAGATAAATAAAGTTTTTGAAAATTATTATTTACTTTTAATAAATGAAACCTTGTGTACAATGTAGTATGCAATTTATTCTCATTTATTATTGTACACTCTGCCACCTAATTCATTATCATCGCACGTAACCTTTGACTTAGTGAAGGTACGCCACTTTATTATGCTATTTTAAATACGGAAGGTAAACCGAACGGACAAGCCATGCGTATCATTAATCTCTAATAACATTAATATAAATTATTGTTCAAGTAATTAAGGAGATTTTATAACATGACGAGGGTTTATCTCGACATCAATATTTCATCATTTCAAAACAAATTAGGAATCACTTTTTAATTACCACTCAGGGAGATGGTTGCTAAGTGACTCCCTCAGTATAGGATTAATGAGAGGATCAAATTATTAATTCTAATTGTGTCAGTACAAAAAATTGTTTAGTATTACCAGTATATTCGTAGCGGCTGTATCAGATCGAAGCAAGGTTCCGATGTGACTGTTTTAACTATGTCAATTTATTTTTAGTAATTCGTCTTAATGATGCTCTCGGTGCACGGACCTCATTTTAACACAATGAAGCGCTGGCGATAGATGCGCTATTTGAATATCGAACAAAAACAAACGTGCGTTGTGCCCGGGAGCTCTATAGTCCATGCCTATCTTTTTGTTGCACAACATCGTACGCGCGTATTTATAGTCGCCATTGTTGTTATAAGATGTCGTTCATCATTTTTTCGTTTGTTCGTATGTTTCATTATGTAGGGTCATGACCGCCGTCTCGGAGGAGTGTATAACCATGTTCGCGTACGAATTAATGATGTAACGTTTATCTTTTTTTTAACAATAATATGTTGGATGTATTCTTTCATGCTAGCCAATCTGTGTATATTTATATTTATGTACTATTATATAAAGCACCATTTTTTGTTAACTTTTTTTTTTATAAATTCTAATTCAAATCAGTTTAATCTCGTATCTGCCTATAGTCAATTTTCGTGCATATTAGTATATTAAATATCTATTATTGTAAAACAAAAATGTATCGTATAGAAAGCTATCATACGAACATTTTAATTTACATGAATTCAAAAACTATACCCATTGTGAGGAGCTTCGACAGTTAGTCGAGAATCGTGGATCCCTTAGTTTTTCAGGCAAGAGTATATATTTACTTAGAGGCTATAAATCTTCAGATATATCGAAAAATAATCGTTTTGAAGGTTGTATGGTTCTTTACCATGCAAGATCAAATATGCCGTCATTATATGTGTTGAAATGATAAAATTATTCAACATTTTAAACAAGCGGATGTTTTTAATTGCGTTCGTTATTTTAATTCACCGAATACGTTGACAAATCTACAGGTTTGTCATTAAGCTTACGCAACGTCTGTCCTGATTCCATTTTCTATAAAAAAAAATAAATCACAAAGATCGTTTACGTAACGCAGTAAAGATATTGATATGGTTGCCTTTTGACTCTGATTATAAAAATTAGATGCGCTAGGGATGTGACGCTCTCGTCTGACGAGTATAGTGATAAGATCTTCTTGCAGATGGTCATGTTTCATTATAATTATAGTCCAGTACAGTGAGTACAATATAGTTAACCTCTAATCTATAGTACCAGTACAAACGATAGATTACACTATCGAATTTAATATAAACTATCTTGAGACTAGTTTTCTCTACGACTTCGTCCAAATGGAATTAAAAACAAACTTAATGAGTAGTCTATATGCTATTCTAGAGAGTATGCTTTGTACTAAACTATATCTACATTTGTAAAACCATTTTAGAATTACCTGCTAACATTCATCGATCTAAACTATCCTAATAATAATATTATTAAGATTATACTTTTATTATAAAGCGCCAATAGTCTAACGGTTAAGGATACGAAATTCCGTTCACATCGTCGAGAGTTCGATCCCGCTATTCGACTATTGTCGTAAACTATAAACCAGCACAAGCATAGTTTAGTTGTAGTTGTATAAGAAATATTAGTGAATTAAAAAAAAAACTGCTATTTTTTTTTATAAATGAATTATGCAATTAAAGTAAGTCCTGGTTGCTTTCTTTTTATCATACGAATTAAATACTGGTCATTTGGCTTCATATAATCTTGGTATGAGCGGTAATGGTGGTTATTTTACCGAATAACATATAAAATAACATTGTAATGTTTTTCGTTACATCATAAACCCTATAATATTATCGTCATTAATATACGATTTATGAAGCATTAGACCAACATAAAATTTGTGCATTAATGTGTAAATGTAATATATAAATTAATACAAAAAATAAAAAAATCTAAGCTCCAATAGCCTAATAATTAAGAGTACAGACTACTGATCCAGCGGTCGTAGGTTCCAAACCCACCATTCGACTGTTGTGAACCATATCCTAGCACAAACTTTTTAAAGTTCAGGGGCCGTTCAAGTATCACTGTGCGCTATGGGGGCGGGGCGGTCTTTGCTTTGCTTATTTCTAATGACATGGGGGGTTGGCGGAATCTAGACGTAGAATATGTCATCATTGTTTTAATCTTTTTACATATATTGGTAACCCACAAATTTTCTATGCTTGTAAACTAACAAAAAAGAATTGAAATACAGCTAATAATTACAATGATTATATAATACATTGATAAAAAATGATATATCAATTTCTACGTCAGCATAGGAGGTGAGGGTTCGGAACGTTGTTTACTTTAGCTAACAATGGGAGAGGAGGGGATGAAACATTGTTACAAGTGCAAACTTGCTTGTAAGCAGTTACACAATGCTTAAATGGCCACTTATCTGAAATGCTTACAATAAATATTAGTATGTCAACAAAAATCTACTAACGTTTTATATAAAAAAAAAACAATCTAAACTAGACACGTCCTTGTCACACCACTTACGCATTACCTGATAAGACTATATTTATTTTTGAATCAGCGTTTTATCTTTGAAAAACTGCTTAGAATATTTAAGTGAGATGATTCATAAAGGCGTTGTTTAAAGTAAACAGCCTTCAACACGTCTAGACGTACGCTATACTTGACTTGATTATAGGATGTTGATATCATATCAAACCGTATTCGAGGATTTCCTGCTAGTACTAATAAATACATGAATATTCTCTACATATAACATGACATACATTTAAAATATTTTCTGCTAATTTTATGGTTAGTAATAAAATGTGCTAATTAATAAACGCTAATAAAATATTTTAAAAACTAGTTTTTTTTTTTTTTTATGAAATCTAAACTAACGCTAGACCACGATCCCACCCGATGCCAAGTGATGATTTGATCGAAATCTAGTACGTGCTAGTTTAGTAAGTGCCTTCACTCTACGCTTGATGGCTCAAATCGTACTTTGATGGAAACATTGACGCCGGCAACTTACTCCACTCCTTTGCTGTGCGCACAATGAACGAAGATTCTTCAAAATTCTTTAGCTTACCTTAATAATGATTTTTGAATATGTTTTTCTGTAGTAGAATTAGAAGTACGAAGGCTTTTTGTTATTTTATTGTAACAATAGACAAATAATTAACCATCTTATTATATAAATAATCTCATGTTTTAAATGAAAAACAGCTGCAATGATGCAACCCACTGACCTAATAGCCTCTGTCTGAGACTTTATATCGAATAAGAAAAATACAGTGATGTTAATTGTAAGAAATTTTGTGAAAAAAAATATACGGCTTTCCCGGGAGAGTGTACTACCGGAGGGAAAACCAAAAAAAAAAAATAGCTGTACGTACTCTATGAGACGTCCTCGTTAACCAACGGGATCGAAGCTGTTTACTTAAAAAGGTATTCCATCAAAATAAAGACATATTGAAAGTTTTTTTTTTGTATTTAGACCAACCATAAATAAAAACGTTTGTTATCTTAATGTCAAATTTCTTTGACTTAATAATATTGTCTATAGTTTAGGTAAGTTGGTTGTGACAACTGTTTCTCGAGACTGTTATGTAAACTTAAAAAACTTCTTAGTCACAATAAATTATGAAAGTAACGGTGACAACTAAGGTTGGGTCTCGTCTCGTGCGTGTGAAGTGCGGCGTCAACTGAAATTAGTCATGAGCTGATGACGTCATGGCTTTAACTTTGCATCGAGGATCAGGATAGTCGGTAATAAAATCGATTTGCCTTGATCTGGGTAGACCAAGGTTGATTACCTAGTTATTACAGGTACGATCTTGAAATAAACAGTTTTTTTACTACTGTGTTTGATTTTAGAGTTGAAATGCACTTTGAAAAAGTAATTTAATAAAAGGATCCATTAATTAATTTCATTTATCCAACAAATAAGGAATCGCTATGAAATTAATTCCCCAGTTTAACTAGCTTTTAAATCCCTCCGTTCTTTGACTCTTCATTTGTCATATTAATGTAAAACTTATTTTGTAACGTCTTTTTTAAATAAGTCGTGTTTAACCTTCATGTATAATGGTAATAAGCTTTAACAGTTTTTTTTAATGAAATCTGAATTTTCAACGCCCAAAATATTTAATGAAAAAGACATCGACGAATGGAGTATATAAAAAAGAAACATTGTAGGAAGCGTTTAAGCAAACGGTATATCATTTTAAATGTTTTTATACGGCTCACGTTGTTTTATTGACGGTGAGAGCTTCTGTGCGGTGTGCGAGCTGGTGGCGAGCATATCACGTGCGGTTAGTTCGTGTTTTACTCGTTATAAACATTACTAATATCTTCTCAATATATGTTAAAAATTCACCAGTATGTTTGGTCCTTTTCACTCTTACGGTGTTCCTTTTCAATAATAACATTATCAGAACGGAATTTCTAATAAATAAATTTTAACCAATTCAGAGACAGTATTATAAATAAATGATTCATTACATCGTTAACTTTGAAATATAAAAGAGATATTTTTCTTGTAATAAGGAAATATCGACAAAAAAAATCGACTTTCCAGTTCGATGCAGTTTGACTGCATAATGCTCGTTCGGCCGATACATTTACAAGCTATATTCGTATAACGTAAGCGATGATCTAAAAGATTGCAATCGGGCTCGTATTCAGCGGTGCGGCTCAAGGAGGACCGGAATGTTCCGGAGCCGGAACAAACGCGCGCACGGATAATGCGTCTAGCCGCGTCTCGGCAGTTTGTTTGCCAACTTGAACAAAAAAAATGACCTGTTGCACTTACAGTTGTTGATGATTATCGTCTTAACTTTGAGTGCAGCAGTAAGAATCTAACATAGAATCACGCTATTTGAGTTACAAAGTGGTGTCTGTTCTTCAGTTTGCCCTTAAAGCGTCTTCAACTGTTTCTGATGTTCCGTTAATGATCTTCTTTTGTTTTAAATAAAATTTAACGAGAGCTCTGAATTAAGGAAACTGTATGTAGTGTGGGTAGATATAAAACATATTTCTTATAATCAATGTGTTGAATAATGTAATCAATTGGATTAAAAATGTAAGGCTTTATAGACGTACAGTCTCGCGAGTATTAATTGTAAAACATCACTTTAAGTCTTGGTTAGATTATCAGCAGGGTTTTATTTACAGGTGCTGCTGTATTGTATCGGAAAATACCCACGATGCATTAAACAATAAACTGCAGAACAAACTGCCTTAACACGTCATTGTCGGTTCAAAACAAGTTTGTTTATCTCGAAATAATTTAACTCTCGAGCCTTACCTGCTATTGGAATATCAAATTAAAATAATATATAAATCGTGTAGAGGCGGTTGGGCGCGGTTCGGCGCGGTCCGGCGCGTCGCGTCGCGACTGCGAAACCATTCTGATAATAATACTCGAAAGCCGTCTTTACAATGTGAACAAGCTCGTTGTGAGCGCGTTATGTAAAATAGTGGAAAATTAATTAAAATATTTCTCAAATAAAAACATTGAAAGTGAAAATTTATTACTTTTTATTTAACGACCGTCCAATAAGCCAGTCCAAATTCAGTCAAGTGTAAATAATTCCATTCAACGTCCACTAGACATTGCAAGTGGAGGTCATTAAATGTATGCAGCATGTTATCGTTTTCAAAGACGGCGTATTGGAACTGAGGATAATAATCTATCTTTTTCGTTTTGTATGGTTTCAAAACTTCGCTTGGCAAAAACTCCGTTCCGGTGTTCATAGTAAATAAATGTTGAAAATATTATATTTATTCAAATTAAAAAAGTAAAAATTTAACCAATCTCAGTGGTCGCGAGATGAAGGCTTAAATAACGTTATTATTAACAATGATTTAGAGACTGACTCTAACAATGAAGCTTTCAAACTTTTGTTATAGCTGCCAAGCTTTAAGCGCCTCAGGCGTGCTTACAGAAGCGCCGTCTTATGGTTTTAATTTTTAGGCCATTGTAAGTGGTGTAGCAATTGTTGGTTAATATGAGTACAATGTGATGCGTTAGGTTACCTGCGATACAAGTTTTGTAACGTTGGGTGTCCTCACAGGCATAGTTGACAGTTGAAAATCAGTTCTAATTGACACTATGTTAGTTAAAAACAAAAAGAAATGCGTTAAAGGGAAGGGGTTAGAATTTGATTTAGTGTTATCTGAAATTGATATTTTTATATATTTTCTAAAATAAAAGATCTACCTTAATCAGTAGTACACGTGTTGGTCCAAACTATGTTCTAAATCCATAATAAATGTCATCCAGATCCATGAAGTTGTTTTGGTGGATTTAGCAAGAATGGTTGATATTCGTAGCGTAAAACGCGCGTATTTGGAACGACCAAGTGGTCGACGTCCTATTGGCCGGCCTGTTAGCTGGAGACTTTTATTGTCAGAGGCCAACACACGCTTCGGCTCGCTGCGCCACTCTAGTTAGTTGATTGATGATTTTTTTATTATTAGTAATTTTTTTTACTAATTTACTAATATTTATAATTATATCTTAATGGTTACAAACCATTCCAGGTAAGCTTGAAAAAGCTTGTGTTAGGATATGATTTACGACAATAGTCCAATGGTTGGATTCGAACCCTCGACCGCTAGATCGATAGTCCGTACCCATAACCATTACCCTATTGGCGCTATACAATATATGAATCATAAAATCCATTTTCTTGAAACGTACAAAGGCAAAAACGGCTTCCGCACCTGCACACCGTGATTTACTCACTAGTCTACACCACCATTCACATTTCCAGTTTGCTGTGTATAATATATTTATACCTCACATAATATAACTCCTCTAAAACTGGGTCCGTAATTAATTGGGATTTTAAATGACCCGGAAATAAATAATTTATGATCGATACAATAATTTATATTATTATAAACTTAACTACAAAGTTGAACACAGAGGAAACCAGTTTACTTGTGTCACATTGTAAAGTTAGACGGGAACGAGTTGACAATAAAAAATTGAACAATTAAAAAAAAAAGCGAAAATAGAACGAGTTTAAAGTCCGTTTTAAAGAATTGAGTTAATATGTTTATATGAAAATTGGTTTAATTATAACAAATTAAAAAAAAATAATGGAAACGTTTATCGATTAAAATGAATATACAAGAACAAGGAAACGAGGGCCGGTTCTAGAAACTTCCATCTCAGGTGTAGCGACTTGCAAAACAGTTGATAAGCGCATATCAAATACTTTTTATTAATGCTTTTAAAAGTTTCTTGATTTTCGTAAATAGTTTCGTAGTTTAATACATATATACTTGGTATTAAACATTAGAGAAAAGTATACTAGATGCGGAAGGCGGAGGAACGCATAATGTAGAAGGCATTGCGAAAGGCCTGTGTCCAATAGTGGGCAGGCAAGGACTGATGATGATGATACTAAATTATTTAAATTCCTCAGCCTAATAGAAGTTATTCAAACAATTAGGGTTGCCAATATTCGTTTGAAAAGGAAATATATACTATTTCTTACCTTAACAATTTCTCATCAATTATGATGTTACGTATGAAATATAACCAAATACCAAAGATCGCGTGCAGTTTTGTTTGAGTCTGAGAACGTTTATTGAACAATACTTTACTTACAATTTGATAACTTTTGGTGACAAATTAATTGGAGAACTTCGAAGTGTAAGTTGTACGTGTAAGTAAGATAATAAAAGAATACAGATATACGATTTTATAGTACATGTGTTGTAACTATTACAATACCCGTTAGCATGCGACCGTGTAAGCCTCACTTACATATTCCTCTATCATTATTGTGAACAACACTTTCACTATCGCCCAAGTGACGATGTGACAGCATAATTAAGCCGAATATAATCACGCACGTCGCGTGCACTGTTGGACAAAAAGAGCGGTCGTGACCCCGGCGCCGGCACTCGCACTGCCGGATGTATCGAAAGTGCCCATCACTGCTTCGCCCGCGGCACCGACGACCGTCGCAATGCAACTTGAGCTATGTGACAATCATTTCTTCTTATTCATCAAATAACTTCTGAACCCTTCGTGCCGTCTACATTATCTGATTTTTTTCATTTTCACTATGTATAATACAGTAGGTAAACAAATGTCGCAATAATCGTCTTGTAATTACAATTGAATGTCATTTAACATCTGCAGCAAGTCTGATGTTAACATAAATGGTCAACAATATAACAAAACTAAAAGAAGAACAAATACCCTATACCAGTTTTATACGATTTTAAAGTAAGTACATTAAGTTCAAATCTACAGCTCAACTACTTATGTTCCTTGTGATAGTTGAATGGTACATTTTGCAGTGAGTTGTATAATTTTTCGCAAAGCGCACGCTTTCGTCCGGTATCGAGGGCGCATCGGTTGGGCGCGTTCGTACCGCCGCTCCGCCGAGCCGCCGTGTAGTGGGCGAGGTTAAGCGATTGCTTAGATCCGCGTTCACCTCTCATTGTGTAAGAGCGCGCGCGAGGCGGCGGGCGCGGGCGCGGGGCGCGGGGCGGGCGCCGTGGGAACCGCCGAAAGCTCGCTATGCGCCGCTTCCGCTGACATACCCGAATTAACCTAACGATGCACCTCATACTTACCACGCTCTTAACGCAAATTGATTCGCTCATTATCTTTAGTTACACGAAATTATTGTCTACGCTTAAACGTATCGAATTTCGAAAACTGCAAGTAGCAGTGTCTGAATGTACGCCGTTATGCTTTCGAACACGCTATCATTATATTTAAATATTACTCAGTGATTTACATAACCCTCGAGGTATCGGAGTTTATATGAAAAAGAAAATTGAATACCGTTTCTACACAAACTTAAAAGGCACTGGATGCAAACCGAAGGTGTTTTAGCATAACTTTATTTTCGCCAAAGCACAGGATGTCTTTAGAATTTTTTTCCTGATACATGTATTGCTAATTACTTGCCTATAATCCGTAGAATACACAAAGTATAAAGTGAAGGCAGTAGTTCTACGATGACAAAATTGAAAAACGAAAAGTTAACTTTTGTATGTTAACAAGAAATGTATAAGTCAATATTAGTTGGTCCGCAGTAGTAAGGAAGATGATAATACAGGCGATAACATTACCGCAGTACAGAGACCGATGTTATGTTGAGAGCTTACAAAGGGCTCTTTGAAATTTATGATATGAATTGGTATTGTTTTGTAATTGTTTCAAAACGGTTCGGGGCAATTTAATAATTCATAAGCCGTTCCCGGCGGCGGCGTAGTGCTGTTCGCGCGAAGACAGCTGAATAGGGCAGTGGTGGCGGGCCGTTAGCGGGGCGCAGGGGGCCGCAGCAGGCGCGGGGGGCGGGCGCCGGGGGCGGAGCGCCCGAGCGCGCCCTGACCTGCGACCCGCGGTGAAAGGCGCCGCGCACGGGCCGCGCGGCGACATAGCATCGCGTCGAGCAATCAACGTATTCTCTTAGCACCTTTATCGTTCATGAAAAATTCTGCCAGCGCTTCGTTACGGTAGCGCAACTTATAACTGACTTTTTGCTTGACGAATGTAGTTAAAATACATTATTCATATAGCTATGGAAAAAAGCGTGTTATTTCTTCAACTTTACCAGAAACAATTTTTAACAGGAAACTTGCAGAAACTTTACCAGTTACGTAATGCCAAATACTTTTTTATAACCGGCTTCAAACACGAGGAAGTTCTTAATTCGTCAATACGTTTGATTTTTTATATGTTATATCCAAAGGTAATTCCCTTTTTTTTGTTAGCAGTGACATTGTTATTAGAATTTATATAACTTTTAAACTCTAGACGATGTTATAAATAAAAAAATTTACTTTACGAATTAATCAAATTATAGTCGCTCCTACCTCAATGTTTATACATTTAAACTATTTATTTTGACCTAAAGTTAATCTTTGTCTTGTAAATAACTTGTACTTTAAATTCTGATAAAAAAAACCTTCATCCAAATCATAATGAAATAATGTATATCATTACGTTCGTGGTTCGATTTCATAACAATTATGTTGCAACAAATAATCTGTTGTTATTTATAAAATAATATAATTAAAGTAATTGAAAACAAACAGTTGAACGTTGGCTATGTGAGAAGAGTACGTATCATTGTATTGTAACTTTCACTTACCTGTTAAATAAATCTCAGAGCAACGCTTACCGACCGAAATGAAGATTGATGAACGTATGGTGATTATAGAACAATATGGTTCTTTATAATTTAGTTCTCATCATACGTTCAGCTCAAATACGAGGTGAAATTTATAAAAAAAAAACACGCGAGATATTGAATAACTGTTACGTGTTGCAATTAATTGCAATGAGTCATAGGTCATGTTTAAAAATGTCTGAACTTTTTTTTTCTTCTTTAATTTGTAATGTCCTCATTTAGTCGTTTTGTAATAGATTAATGGGGAACCCAATTAGCGATGTGAAAGCTACGTTGTTAGCGCATTTCACTGGAGATAAACCGATACTTGTATAAACAAACATTGATTAGGTAAACTAAACGGTTTTACTTGCGAGCATTCGCTCTAACTTTATAACTGGGTGCCTCCTGTAACTCTGTCAGCGCATATTAATAATACACATAGCCCATGCGTTTTTGTGTCTTCTATATCTATTCCAAATTCAATACAGATACAGTCATGGAGATTTCTATCAACCAGATGTACGCCAGTTATAGAAAAATTGAGAAGAAAAAGGTTAACGTGCTATGGACATGTTACGCGAAGAGATGATGAACACATAAACAAGGTGATAAACTGAATGTGGATGGTTATAGAGGTAGAGGAAGATCGAAGAAGGTGTGGATGGATTGCGTAAAAAAGTATATGCGTTTAAAGTGTGTGAGTTCTGATGTGACAGCTGACAGTATGGAAGAGTATATACTGAATTGACCCTTCGTAGGAAAAAGGGTAGGTCGGTAATGATCCATCAATCCAATTGTAATATTGAGAAGGTATTTCTTACTCTATGTTACTGTTGCTTAGATTGACTGTTGTACTTTAATCTCCTTATTTAATAGAGATAAAAAAGAAGAGACACTGTAATAGGAATCGAAAAAGTAGGAGCTAATATAATGAGACAGTGAGATTGAGAAAATGTCTCATATTCTTGTGTGTTCACTATTTATGAACACCAGACAAATTTTAATAAAGTCATCAATAACATGACGTCTGTGTTTTATTTAACATAAAGTAATCGAAAAGTTGCAAATTAACATATAAAGCATTCTTGCGACATATATAATATTAAACATATAATACGAACGACAAAAGATAATATTTTATCAACTATTGCAAAGTAATTAAAATACCTAGTATCTAATTTGCACTTCTTTTATGATAAATTATTATTCTGTTTTAAGATGTCACCGACGCCTCGTGGGCATAAGATGCCAAAGGAGGTTGAGTTTGTAATCGCCGATTGATATACTGGCTGTTAATTATATTGATAGACGATGTCGAATTTGGTATCAGTTTTCTATATTTATATTTCTATACAAACATATAGTCATCCTTTTCAGTTACCTCGACGGAATAGAGACAATAATGTTTTTAACATAACTGTCACGACAATTCGTCAATATTATCACATAAGTCTTGCATAAGGCATCGTACAAAACATTTCATTTTTTTTAAGATAGAGGCAAACCAGCGCCGGGCTCACATAGGTGATCATTGACTCCCATGGACACAAGAAAAACCACAGATACCTTGCTGGTCATTGAGAAAGGGGCACGCTCGTTTCTTAATGGACCCTTAGTCGTACTATTTCGATATACCACCTAGAACAGACCATTGTAAAAGGTGGCGGTGCGCCTTAAGAACTTATTACATTTATCTATTTGAATTGATTTTTAATAATTATAGATGAACTTCTATAATTATTAAAAATCAAATTTCGACATGTGTTAATTGATTAATTTTGAACGGTTGAATATTAGATCGATAACATTTTGATCAACATGGAATTAATAGCATCATTAGAGCGACCGCAGCCCGCGGCCCACGCGGCTCCGACGTGAAACAAACATTTAAGTTACTCTCTTAGATTTGTACAGACTATTACTATTAGAGACATTTTAACAACATATCATAAACAATATTTTTATACCGCGATCAAAAATATAGTGTATAAAATAAAAAAAAAATTATTAACAACATCGATACTCTCTGCTAAGTTTGTTCACGTTAGTGCAAGTGGCCTTTCACATATTTTTATAAACTAATAAAAAATAATTGAACATCAATATCGAATTGAAATTGTTACGAAAATAGGAAATCATAAAAAATAATGATATCAATCTTCCTGATTTAAGTACTTTAATATTTACATCCCAATATGGAATTAATAATTTAAACATTACGTGCGTTTACAAGTAAACGATAAAGTCTCGTTGAATTAATGCTAAGTGAATTTGTATAAATTATTTAGTAAAACGGCGGAATCTTACTAATTATACATGTCAGTACCCGACCTTTGACACTGTTCGACTAAAAGCTCGGCGTGTATCCCACAAGTTGTCAACCATCGCATTTTCTAATCTAATTAACTTTGTATTCAGTTTCGTATTTCCAATTTGCAACAGAGTGCAATTTCATTAGCATTTCTTACCAACGAATACTGCAATAAAGTTAATATATATTTTTTTTAACTTAATAAATTATTTTATTTTAATATTTATAGTTTTATAGAGTTTACAGCTGTTATTATCATAATTATTGTGTTTTTGTGCGATAAAAAGAAGAAAAAAAACCATTAAAATTGGCAGAATTAAGTCGTACGAATGAATCGTAGTACAAAAGATAATCTTCAGCAAGATCATCATCATATCAGCCACTTCTCGCCCACTGCTGAGCGTAGGCGTCCCTCAGAGATCGCCACGACGATCGCTCCTCGACCGCGCTCATCCAGTATGCTCCCGCAAACTTAACCAGATCATCGGTCCATCTTCAGTATTGCTACAGTTAAATAATCGTAGGTAACATCTCGTTTACTTGAGATTTTTTAGGACAAGTATCAGAGCGACGGGCCGCGAACGCGCGATAGTACCGTTCCCACTCACCCTGAAGATGAGCCCCCGATGGGCTCGAAACTA
>JAODUI010000001.1:5634974-5665667 GCA_027563995.1 Papilio gigon | reverse complement strand
GAAGATGAGCCCCCGATGGGCTCGAAACTAGTCGGTACTGACACCGAGTTGCACGTGAGTTAAGCCGTTTATAAGTTATATAGTGAAATGTCTCACGAAAGTTTTAATAGTTTAAACAAGTATCAGATTTAAAGCTACCTAATTATTTATCTAGATTTTTTATTTAATAACGCAATTATGCCTATAAAAAGTGTTTGTAGATATTTCCTTATAGTATTTTAATAGAAGTTAGCGTATGTACATACCGGTATGATATCAACAAAAAAAAATTGTTACGATTCCATCGTGTCGAAACCATTCTAAGAATGTGTTTTCCGGCTCATGTCATAAGTAATCTACGTGCCCTATGTATAGTGTTGTAACTCGTTTTTTTAAGAAAATTACTTTTTGTATTTTCCCAATATAGAGTAACGAAATCTTTATATTCCTTCAATTAAAATGTGAAAAGTTCATTCTAATCTGTATTGAGGTTTTATCTTAAAATAGAAATAATTCTATGTTAATAATGTTTATTCTGAACTGGAAATTCGTATTTATTGAGTTACGGTTATATGTGTAGGAACTTTTGAAATGTACTGTTTGTGTGGCAGGTCAGCGCGAAGTGAATCTTTACGTTGTTTTTTTTTGTGAGCGAGCGACGCGCGGGCCTCGGGCGGTTCCCAGCCGAAATCTACTCAGCCGCTCACCGCAAACTGACTCTTCAAATTACCAACATGTCTACAAATCTTCGTGGCCTAGCGTATAATAGCTTACACACATTATCACGAACAATATTGTTTTACGATACCTACTCATTTATATGTTATGTTGTCATCGGAAACGAGTCCGTTCAATCTTTAAAGCTATAATGCACAAGGTCGTCCCCGTTTCTCTTTTTATAATATCTTCTACATTTTACAGTTGTTGATGTATATTGTGCCTGTTTTCATTTTTTTTTATATAAATCTACTAACAAAACGAAAAACAGGAAGTGAAAGTGTGTTTTTGATTGGCAATGCTACGCCATTTATAGTTGCAAATTTATTTAATATGATAAATTAAGATAAAATGCAATAATTCAGATAACAGTATAATTTTAAAGCTTATTTTTTTTTAAAGAAGCAATATCATAAACAAAGCGCTTTTACGACAGACTGTACAATTAGTGACCGTCGCGGTGTTCCAGCTTTAATTCTACAATCGTTTAAACGTTTTGTATGCATCGAGACGACGATGCGTAAACAATAACTAATAGGACTCAGCTTTTAATTGTGTCTGTATAAAAAAAAACGGTTTGTGGTACATGTTTTGCTTATTACTATTATCCTGTCATCGGCGAAACTAATTGTTAGTTAATTGATCATTTGTAAGAAGGGTGGTGTTCGTCTAGACGCAAGAAACACCGCGAAGTGACCTGGCTGTACTTTAATTTAATCGATTGAAAACTACAAAATGACTCGATGTGACTATAAATAGTCTACTATACTAAAGTTTATCATCACAGATTCAGCTAGCAAACCATACACTATGCTATAAAGTTTGTGAAACTTCCTCAATCTCGAAGTAATGTCGAATAATTGTAATTGGAAATCGATTCCGGTCTAAGTCGATATTAGTTCCAAGAAGCATTCAATGTCGTCGTATTTAACGTACGGAGCACAATAGCGATCATCCCACGCGAACTCGCGCTCGCCTGGTAATTTGAGGCCTTACATTCATTAGCAGAAAGTACCGTGGACAATGAACTGTACTGTACGTAATCGATCACTCATTATAGTGATTAAGTGTAGATCATTTAAAATAATATGTTGCGTAGCTCGAAACGTACATATTTAAATTAATTAAAATAACATGTAATTTTCTATTTTTATAAATACCTTTTTATCCTTATCATCATGGGTAATTTAAAGTATCCTTTCCAAAGAGTTTCAATAGGTTACAAAGAAGGCCATTAAAGTAAAAAGAAGAAATTATTTGTTTTTAAATATTTGTTTGTCGTCTTATTTTTTCGTCATCTATGTTCAGTTCTTGTAACAAAATCTATCTCAAATATTGAATTTTATTTAAACAATAAACACTAATCATATCTTAATCATAAAAATTAAAACTTGTGTTTTCTACGTGTATATCTTAGAAGACGGCAAAGGGTGGAATTGGCTTAAATTTGTTTTCCTTGCTCTATGATATTCCTGTCATCTCTTTATAGGTTATTCGACTATTTTTTTTATTTAATGTAGTGTTTTTATTATATTATACATATTTATATAAACAGCGTTTGTTATCAATAATTATTATGCGATGCAACGTCCTTTGAAGGATTAATGAATAGATTAATAACGATGTAAGATACAAATATGTTAAATGACATAAAGTGAGTCAAAGTGCTGCTGTCAAAATATTATTCTACGTTTCTCTATATATAGTTTAATATTTTATCCGTAAACTGTTACTATTATAAGATAACTGACAATGTTCTTAGAATCAATTACTTGTTATTTTGAGCGAAGCTGCAAATTTCGTAATATTGTTGCGGGGATCTAGCCCTCGGTGAAGCGGTAATTGCGGATTGCTCGAATGAAATTACACTCCGGCCGTTTACTTAACTATACATTTCATTAATTACAATTTATTCCATAAATTTATGTTAGAATCAATACATAAATATTGAGTCGCCACGGCGCTCCGTCGCCGACGATGACAAATTGCATCTTTTACGTGACCTTGTAGAGCGGATTTGACGACCAGAATTTATAATTATTAATAAATTTAAATTTTTATTAGTTCTTAATTAAAATTTAGTCAGCTAAATATAAATTATTATTTATATATTGACAAATTGTATACAATATCTAAAGATACATAAATCCAAAAGTATTAAACTGAACTGCGTCTTGATTTCCAGGAAATAATCTCGACGCTTTAAACCTTCTTAAAAGCAAAAGCCTCGCATTTTAAAATTGTGATGCAATTATTTTAAACGCTGACATTGAAAAAGACAAGTTAAAATAATCCGAGAATTCCGAGCGCCCTTCACTTCTCGTGGCTCTGATGCATTGTGATGGCCGCTGGATTTAGACCGCGTCGATACAACAACGCTACCTACGTCTGCGTACGCGCATATCACCACTTCGCTCACACGTCGGCACCACGAATGGAACAAAAACATTTATTACACGTCTTATTGTGCGAAATATACTCGCGGAAACACCTTTTGTTAAATGTGTTACTGTTAATATACATCAGTTTAATCCAATTTGATATAAACTTGCAAGGCAATGTCTGTTTCAGTTTCCCGACATATAGAACAAAGACTTTTTGGAGATCCGTTTGCTCATATCTTAACCTTTTTCATAAAAGCTAAGAGAACTGTTTTATTTAGTTTTTATTAAGTATCTCCTTTGTTATTATATTGTGTGCGATTCACAGATTGTTCTGTGTCCGAAATTATCTCAAAGCAGTTAAAAAGATTTCACTAGCTTTCGTACTAGTAGAAAGAAGGATATGAAAAATTAAAATAGTACCGTTTGTCGAATCTAATATTTAATAATGAGCAAAAAATGAATGCAGTCGTCTGGTATGGCAGCCTGTTATCTGTAGGTGTCTGTATTTTATTTAAGGAGCTGGTGACGTGACAGCGACGCTCGCACGACGTCGTAGTTTAAAAACACCTTGTTATCTTTCCCATCCGTTTCTTGCAAGGTGTTAAATGCTTTTACCGGTAGCTAGATCTATTTGTATTTTAAAGCATCGACAAAATATTGTTGTTAACTTATTTTATTGTTCTGTTCGTATCGAAAAATAACTTTTAAAGTCCTTTTCCGTCGTTTCGAACCCCTCTTTAATGGTATTTAGTGATTTTTGTAAATATTTAATAAAAAATTGTGTTTTTTTTAATAGAATGATAATACTTAAGTATACGGTGAGAAATAATTAATTTTCTTTTTCCTTGTTTATGTTTACACTTATTGGAATGATATATTGTAAAAGTTAATGCTGCGTCGCCGCAGACATCTAGGAGATTAATGGCGATCGATAAGTTTGTTTACAGATATATTATGCTGTCACATTTAGCGGTAGTCGGATCTTGACCGTTGCTCCAGTCATTCAGACTAATACATTACGGAGTCATTTCAAATTTTAAGTGCTAAAACGGTCTCATGATGAATCAAAAGTGTGAGATAATCGAGGACTTGACAGCTTAATGCAGTCGCCTTGGCTCACCTTGGTGCATTATAAAAGTACGATATGATATCTGAATAATTAACAATGTTAGATGAAGCGAGGTGGCCAGCGAGCGCAGACTAGCTGACATTAAGTTATCGATACGATTGACGGCCACCACTGTAAACAATTAGCTAGTGAAAGTAACTCCGTCTGGGAATACGTCCGCCAGACGGACTTGCGAAGGCAGACGTATAAAAAGCGATATTGAATTAGGATTAGACAAATAAAACGGCTCAGTCAATCTAGATGTAACCGCATGACTGATCAGCCTAGATCCTGCCCAACTAAATGCCAGATTCCCAGTGACTAAGTTTTAAATATATATCTTTTGGAACTTCGTGTTGATTAAAAATTAATCCTATTAGATTATTGTTGCTTGATATTAATTTGATAAAATCATACTCATGTCTCGGAGGAAAAGATAACGGACCTTTATTTTTACACGAAACTGACACATGTGTCACAATTCTATAATGCGTTTTAATCTCCTATACTTCTTAAATATAAAAAATGTTGAAATAAAACATTGGTTAGAAAATTTTTATGATAAAACATTTACAGAATTCACTGCTAGATCTTTTGTTGTCTGTCTTGTATTCACATTTCTAAAGATCCGTAGATCCACATTTTGCGTGTATTGCGAAACGGTTTTTGCGGTTAATGATGACATAAAGATTTGAATAAAGAATCGATCATTCGTCAGCTCCCCGCCGCGCTCTGCAGATTAGTAACGAACGAGCTGAAATTACGATGAATCCGCACTTTTGCTCGAGTCGATACTGGCAGCCGATGACGAACAAGACGGTGAGATTACCTTTTACTTGACATTGTAGTGTTCTCAATTAATATGAATATTTTTTACTTGTAATTTTTTAGCCTTTTAAATGAATTAATATGATTGCAAATTACAATGCTTGAAGTGTTTTTATGGAACGCTCTGTCTCGTTATTCGACTGCCGATGTTCAAATGTTCAAACTATCGATGGCGTTTAAAACTAACATCAGAACATATTTTAAAATAATTTCCATTTAGCCTTATATACAACGATTTAGAAAGTACTTAGTAAGTGCAGTCACGAAGTTTATAAAATATGAGAGAAACAAAATATTATGCCCATAATGAAATCAAGGCTTAATTAAAACGTCTGCGCTAAAGAATTGTAGCGACAGTTTACGATAAACGTACCTAGATGGCGGGTGTGGACAGGTGAGAAACGTGTTAACGGCCCGTGAGATATTGCTTCGTAATAACCGAACACCTCGGGCCACACTTCGGATATATTCGCAATCGAATAATAAAACATTAAACTGACTTTTACTTAGAGGAAATTGTAACGATATTGTTAGTTTTTATTAAATTACTTACTGACTTCCACTTCAACACAAAAAAATGTGCATTTATACGGTAACAGAATGTAATTTTAACAAGGACATATATTAACAGTTATCAAAAGTCATTGTTCTTTAAGAAAAATCCCAATCATTATATAAATTAATATACTACCTATGCTTCCGGGTGTAGAATATTAATTAAATGATACTGAACAGGTTTAAGCCTCAAGATGTTATATTGGAAGTGACATTAGAATGGTTAAAGCCTGCTACACACCTTCAATTTTAACTGAAAACTGTATACTGTAAAACCTACCTTAGTACCCATAAAATAACTGTCAGGTAAAATGTACAGTACTCAATTATACATATTTACTTAGTGTAATAACTAAATAGATCTACTGTTTCGTTAAAACCGAATGTTATCATTTACGGTGTAGCGAAAATGCAAGATTATTACTGAAAAGATATGGATATGGTTGCCTATTGGCTTTGATTATAAAACGCAGATGCGCTAGGGTTGTCACGCTATTGGATGCCTGACGAGTATAATGATAAGACCTCTTGCGGTCACGTTGTGTTATTTTTATAATTATAGTCCAGTATAGTTTAACCTCTAGTGTTTCGTACCAGTAGAAACGGTAGATTCCACGAAAATGTGTGGGGTACTTTATATTTTCTTATACAATGATTAAGCTAGTGCTTGACCGCTATTCGACTTAATATGTAATACTACTAAACAATCATACTATTGTATTCGATGTTAAATTGATCTGTACAGATTTGAAAACAGTGTGAAAACTTCATGTGACAATTACTGGGAAACCGTTTGTTTTATTACATTAAAGAATTAAATTTTTTCCTCGTTACTTTTGTGTCCACGGGGTAATGCTTCGACTAGCATTCTTCTTACAGTACACACTCACCAGATGTCGTCGTTTTATTGTCCTATGTAATTGTTGAAAGATAAAATTGTGATATGTTAGTCCATAAAAATATGTGTGGATATTAAACAATTTAAGTCAAAGTTGAATATTGATAAAATACTGTTAAAAGTATATTCAAATCTTAGAAGTACAAGACTTAGTAAAATAGCCATTGACTGTAGCAAATTGTAGAGACCAAAATCCCACTTTCAATTAGTTGCAAGCTGCGTTACGGTTATCCAAAGAGAACAGTTTTTTTTATTAGAAGATGCTCTCTTGTATTATTTATACAAACGCATTTAGACGCATACTCTTTTATCCATGTAGGTACTAAGAAAATGTATAATTATATAAATATGTGTTACAAATACTCTGTTTATTATTTTATAAAATAGCCATCGTAATCTTGTCTAAACCTAAACGTCATATTTCGTCTAATCCTTTTTCCGGAAGTTCGCGATCGTCTTTTCTTTTCATCGTCGCTTCCTTTTCCCACATCAATCTACTAAGAACTTTAACTTTTTTTAACATCCGGAAAATATTGACGTAATCAATATCAGCTAGCTCCGCAGCATCCGTCATTCGCTCATTAACGTATAAAATATTAACAAACTGGACGAAATAATTGGTGAAATGGCTTAATACCAATGATTTCTGAAAATGTTAAACGATTTCCGTACAACGTTTTTCCAATCGACACCTTAATAATTATTGTTCGTCACGCGATCGTGAGAGCAGAAAATAAAGCTTAATCGATTTTGCAAGATACAGGTTTCCAGATTGAACTGGGTAGTCATTTCTCCGCGCCAACCTCCGAGGACTCTCGGGCGTCGCATTCCGCCCGATCGGTTCTTTAGCGACGATATTATCACACAATACTTACAGCTTTATATTTGTCTTACATTTTCGGCGACGGATATAACTACTGACGGCATCTCGATATAATTACTGACGGCATCTCGGAATAATTACTGACGGCATCTCGGAGTTGGTCTTGCGGCAACTGCTGCTCCCAATCTGATATTTCCGAAGTGACCTGAACCGAATAAAATATACATTGTAATATAACTCTTATTTTTTTTTAACCTTTTTAAGTACGAGAATAAGTTATGGGTTCACTTATACCCAAAATAACCTCATATTAAGGTTGCGTTATTGTGACTTAAATATTTATAGTGCTGTTATAAAATACGCTTTATACGGCGTGTGTTAAAAATGTCGATAACACAACTGAAAAATAAACAGACCGTAAACATTTATTGCTACGTTAAACGGTAATCGCCTTTACTACGTTTAACAATAAAATATGTATTTATAAATAAGAAGGTCAATAATCAACGTTTACAGTAATTTTATTTGAAATGATGAAAAAAGTACGACTTATATGTGATTATACAATCGGAAACGTTGGCGGTGTTCCACTTAAAAAAAATTGTCTTGTCCGCAAACTCTGCTTTTTTGTCACAAATTGACTAATGAGGAGTTTCCAAACCGGGATAATAGTAGAAAGTTATTAGTTGTCAACCTGCTCTGGTTACCGACCAATTTTTTTCTCAGAAACATAATTAAAAACTGCATTCTTGTGGATTTTGTGCTCACGTCTTCGACTCAGTAAGTATGAAATGTTCAAGTGATTATAGCTTTTAGGTGGAACACCGCGAAGTCACTCGTTGCTACGATTGCGTGATTCAATAATACAAAAATAATTTCTATAGATGTTTCTGAGCTCTATTTAAAAGAAACTTAAACACAATTTCATGTCTGTCGTTTGTTCGAAATCGAAATTCTAATTTATTTTATTTCAAACTTTTTTTTCCATTTAATTAAAAATACCTTAATTTATATTCTAAACATTAACTTAATTGCACTGTGATACAAAACTGTGAACTTCTGAATCAGAAACAAAATGTATGTTGGAAATTATAGTAAAATAAGATCTTATTAAAAACTGACATTTTTGTTAATTCAAAAAGAAATATTCTGGTCCCACGACAGCCATCAACGTGATAGTGTGAACGTACGAGATTGAAACAAGTAAAGGCTTGTTAATGCGCAAAAAAACTTGAAATAATTACAACGAGCAATCTTTTCGCCTCGGAAATTACGACCATTTGCCCTCTGCATCTTTTGATCTGCATAAACTATCCGTGTTATAATTTTAATTTAAAAAATATCGTTTCTGCGACTTTGTCGTACATTACTTTGGTCTATCCAATTAAAAACTTAACGTAAACGAAGTCAAGCCATATTTTTATTTCACGTAAATTGAACAATATTGTTAAAACAAACGTGTCAATCAAGTATTTATTGCGTGTCGTACCACTTACAGATGTGCCCGGGCCAGCTAAGGTAAATGTCAATTTATGTTGTTTACGCAAAATTATATGTCATGTACATTACAGATAATTACGAACAACACCTTGATGCAAGAGGTCAAAAAGAAATTCACTTATAACTGTAACAAGCCCTCCGAGAGAGTAGCGCTACAGAATTTTTTTCAAGTCGGGTCATTTTCGAAAACCAGTGTCAGAGAGTGAAATCACCGGCGCACATTTATTACCGAGTAAAATATGTAGATTGCCGGCGAGATAATAATGATATGTGCTCGTGGTAATGAAATTTCCCGCCGTCAAACGGTGCCAAAGTAATTTGCGCTGCTTGTCTCTGTGGCGAGCGCCCCCAGGGCCGCTTTCGAGCTTACGCAAGCCGCTAATGAGAGCTTGCCAGCCTTTTATCGGGACTAACCTTTGCTCGGGGGCGACCTTCTGGCCTAATTTAAAAACTTGTTTAATTCAAAATACATCTACGACAATATTGAAAAGCCTAAACAATAAATGTATTGATCAATAAATAGTTTGATTAACTATTGACTTAGTAACACTGTTAAAATGTTTAATAAAGGTTTTATTAACATGTCTCTACGGAGCTGAAGTCTAACTGCTAACCTACTCTAACAGCAACCCTGTTGGTAGTGGAGACCGTAAATCAACAATAATTTGTGTAAAGTATAAGGGCAAAATGTTATTCTTGCACACGCAGTAAGCATCAGGAAGTTATTTTTATCAACCTTAATAAATTACGTCTCGAACGCAGATATTACCTACTAAGAGTATTTTATGTTCGACCACTGAACGTATCCAAGGAAATGCGGTAAAATACTTTAAAACGAACTGATTGTATCGGACATTTGTATTGTTTTTAAATATGACCTTCATTTTTTTTTCTCACTTTGATACTTTCGCACCAATGCAAGTCATTAACCCTGATCGTGTTTACGGATCTCGGGGTAATATTATTTACACCAAATTTTATATTGTCATAAAGTACCAATGCAAATAAAGAAGTTGGATATAATTGAGTGATCTCAACATCTTTACAGATGTTAATCAATGAAATTGTTTGAGCTGGCGCGGACAAGATATTACTGCTAAGGGTATAACAAGTAAGGAAGGCACGCGGCCACCGTGTGCGCTGCGTTAACCCTATACGTTTATATTTGTTAAATCATCGGCACCCTGTAATTTTGATCGATATCTTTATTGGCGGTATAAATTTATTGATCAGTTCGCAAACGTTCGATCCTCGGACACAATGCGTGGCTGTCGCAAGCCGGTGCGAGACTCGAGACCTTTTTGGTACGTCGATTATTGCTATGGTTTCGTTTTTCAATGGCCGCTTTATATCAGATTGACCCACATCGCCTCAAAGAAATTGAATTTCTTACCGCGTAAAATGTTAACTGATCACACATTCGAAAATAATTACTCTTTCAATTGATGACTTAATTAACCGATCGGATATTTAATTTAATCTGATAATTAAAACGAATAATTGAAATACATTTTTAAAAACATAAACTACTTCCTTGATACTTGTACTTCTTGTTAATAATAGAAATTAAACAAAAAAATTCAATATGGGAGGTAGACTTCCATATTTAGGTTAAGTTGCATAGCACCATATCATAATTTGCTCCAATGTAGGTAATCACTTTGAAAGGGTCTCTAATATATTTCACGGGTTTCGACCTATATTAGTTAGTATGTGAGCACAGATTTTGTTTAACCGAATTCGATTCGTTTTCCACAAGTGTATTCGTTATGGAGTCGATAAAGCTTAAGGACTTTTAAATACGACAACATATAGTCTGGTTCTATATACTACAACACTAATATCTACTTTAATAAAGTTGGTATATAATTTCTTTCAATCGTTTGATAACCGAGAGAGTTATGTTGCAACGTGCATGTAAAATAAGTGGTATAATAGACAAGTGATGGGCGCGGCTTAGTGGCAGGTGTGTTCGTCGGGAGGTAAAGCGACCGTTGCCTTGTCCATGTTTCTTGTCTGCGTGTTTGCTAAATGACAATAGCACACGACTCGCACCGCACCTCTTATCTAGCTTCGTACAGCTGCGATGATTTATTCCTACACCACACTATACTTCAATTGAATTCACATTATTACTATTTTCATAAATAATATTATAAGCTTTACATAGCCTGTTCATATATTTCATGAACTTACATGCTTGTAGTGACAGCTTTGTCGTAGAAGTTAGTTTGTGGCCATGAAACGGAAACTGATTAATATCTATTCTATACAGATATGTATGAAATACTTTATTTAAATTTTAAATCTATTGATACATTTTAAAGGATGAAGGCCGGAGTTAAATTTAATTTAAGGATAAAAAAATAAAAAGTTTTAATTTAAGAATTTACAGCGGATCTTACGGACGCGTCCTATCGCGGTGTTCTACCTTAAAAGCTACAGTCCCTTGAACGTTTCTTACGTTTTGAGTCAACGGCGAGAACACAATAGCCAATAGGATGGAGTTTTTAATATGTTTGTGAGAAAAAAAGTCAGCCAGTATACAGAGGAGGTAGAGCACTAATTGCTTTTTACCATTATCCCGGTTTTCGTGCTCCTCCTTTGCTAATTTGTGTAAATCGGCGAAGTTTGCGGACACCGCAATTTTTTTAAGTGGAACACCGCGAACTGTTACGATTGTACATAGTCATTAGCAAAAAAGGAAAGTAGGTGTAAGGACAATTATTTTGAAATTCCAAATCAATTTTATAATGCTTAAGAAAGTAGATCCTGGTTTGAATACCATTTCTAACCTCTTTAATGTAGGATTCAATGATTCTTGCGTTTAAATATAGACCTTTAAATAATTGTTGCAAATCACAAAATAATTTAAGTCGACGTTATGAATTACTCTTTGTTCAAATTATTTCTCAATGTAAAATCCGTACCGCATATTGTATAACTCGCTGCGGCACCTCGGCTCGGGGCTTATTAAAAGTTTCTTTTGCTTACGAAATAAAAACTGATGCCTCGCTCCAGATTCTGGGACGCGATTACTCTTCGGTGGAAATACAATAGTTCCTTTGATCATTTATTCAAAGTCATTCAAACTCTCCATACTTTAAATATATAAATGTTCTAATAAATATGTATAAGTCACGTTGACATTGACGTATGTCACTACAGAAATGCAAATTATATTACACAAAATAAAAAAAATGGCATTCGTTTAGATATTTCGATATAGACCATTAAAAGATTACAGGATTTTTGAATGTATCAAGCAGGCTTTAGTGATTACGTAACGGACTTAGAAAATACCAATATGTCGTTAAAAAAAAAACCAAGACATGAAGTGACATGATGGTACGGATATGTCGAGTGAAGTATGCGAAATCAATAACGAAAACATTGTTGTTTTCAGTATGAGGGCAGTAGAAAGTGTCTCGAGGTGCACGAGCTTTCGTTAAATTACGAAGGCGGGGCGCGGGTCACTCGAATTTCAAGAGATAAATATATCCGCCGCTTGCCCCTTGCGCTACTTTACGAACATATTGCCAATTATATCAATCTGAAGTTTCCAATGTCAGATGTCAATTTCTTAATACCTCTCAAAAGATATGCACTCCGATGCATTTCGTCGGAAGGCTTTATTCATTAATATTGGATATGTTCGGTTCGCGAAGTAAAATACAGCGTTTTATTAAATTGGGTAATTTGAAAGATGATGTTGCAGATATAGTGATTGTAGATTGCGTGTTTATTTGATTAACGAGATATCATTTCGTTTATAATAACGCGTTTGGCGTTAATAACAAACACTGGTTACAAAACGAATAGTTATCCGAAATATATTTCCCACGGTGTGGTCCGAGGCCGCGCCGCTGTCGTACATCAACGTCGTTGTGTATTAAAAATCATGTCATATTGTCTGTTTCTTTTAACTAACTTTCAAAGTTGTTCCACACTACTGTCTGTTATTTTAATAAAAATTATATACAATTATTGAACGTTATATTTAGAGTGTTGGCTGATTATTTATCAATATGTTGCTATAGATCAACGGAATAGGAAGCAATTTTATTTTAGTAATGCTGATTGTATCCTTCATAAAATACTATATTGATTGGTATTATTAACTTAATTATCAAACTATGCATTCCGAATGAAGAAAACATAAATTGTTTTTAATTTAGACGCTGTCGGAAATATTATGCAAAGATTGCTATATATAATGTTAATAGAACATAGCATTGTACGACTAGATGAAGGGTCAAAGATCCATAGTGGCAGAAAATATTTAAACTACTTATTTTTAAAAATGTAACATAAGGCTCGAGGAGGTCGTTGGGTTTAATTACAAAACAACTCACAATAATGTGGTCAACAAATACGTAAATGTTAGGAGGCTGTTTAATTTCCGCAATGGTGGCCTAGTTTGCCGATGCATCTATTGTTTTGAGAGGAGCGCCGCGGGGCGCGGGGACCCGGCGCGGGGGCGGGGGCGGCGGCGGCGGCGAACGATCGTAATTGCGGCGTATCCCTGCCTCGTCCTAGAAAGCTCAGTGCGCTGCTTCGTTACGGCCCTTAACACTGATTTATGCCTGCAATAAATATTTTTTGAAAGTTCCAGTGCGATAATAACTCCATTAATTTTGATTAATGACAATTTCTTGAAAGTGAATTTAAAATAAGTACCACGACGCTCCGTCCGGCGCGCCCTCGATGCCTGTGAACTTTTTACATTTTAATTATTGTTTTCTGTTCTTATTCGCTGATTGTTCGCGTTGCGTTTGCGGTATTTTTAATGAACCCCGCGCCGAGGATAATTTATCGTTATTTATGTCGCTCGCGGAGCGGCGTTGTCAGTTTTCTTTCGGGCGCGCCGTACCACTGAACGAGGGCATGATAAACGTTGACCTTATACAGCTCAACATCGGTACCGGAACGAGCTCGTTCCTAGGGAGGAATACATTCGCGATTTATAGCGAGCGGGCCGCGAGCGGCGGCGACACGTTCGGCGAATTTGCAATGCGCGATATTTCGCATTACCATAAACAGTACAAGCTGGAGGGCACGCCGTCTATCGCGTAAAGACATATAAATTATTCAAAATAAAGTATCGCTTAACCCCGTGACCCGCTCCGCCGCCGTCCCGCCGACGTCTCGCCGTCGCCTCGCCGCCGTCCGCGCTCTCGGCTACCGTCGTGCGCCTCACAACTATCTTTAAATCGTGCATACAACAACGTACATTGCAAAGTAATTGTTTATTGTATAATTTTCTTAAATATACTTTGAAAGGATGAATGCCAGGGGGAATTTACGTTGCTAAATAGAATGGCAAGGTAGAAATTATTGGCAAACTAAAGAAAACATTCACAGTGCACATCGATTTAGTAACAAAGAAGAAGGGGTGTGGATAATTTCTACCAGCGCTTCCTGGCATGAACAGTAATGTGTTTTTTTTAATTCAATTTTGGTAAACATTGTTCAAAGAATCTTGCAGCGTACCTTGAAGACTTCAAGGTGTACGACGCGGGTGATGAAAAAAATATACAACGTTAAATCATGTAATTTCGTTACCTTCTAAATTATAGTAAATTTGTAACTAGTACTAAGAGGTTTTTTTTTTACTTTTTTTAAAAATCATTTTAGAATATTGGTAATTATCATAAATCATATAGCCTTTGGTGATTAAAGATTTAATGTAAACAGAAACTCACGTTTATGTCATCATTTTTCACCATCATCATCATCATTATCAGCCTAATGTAGTCCACTGCTGGACGTATGATTATGATTTTTATTAAAAACTAAATTATTGTTTTAACTCATTTAGCTATTGTACTGGACCATCAATGTCTTGTAAATTTATATTACAAGTTAATAAATTTTTGTTAACAATCTCAAACAACTGTACGATGTTATTTTAATTTAGTTATGGTGCGACAACAAAGTATGAGAAGTAAAAAAACAATGCTTGTTGTCCTGGCAATATTAAATTAGATAGATATTCTGCAGGCTGCATGTGAACGGAGCTAATAACTTGAATATCAAGTATTGTAAAGTTTCGAAGGTTAGTGTCAGACAAAAAACGTGTCTCAATATATTTATATGTGTGCATTTAAAGAAAAAACTGACGACTTTGTTTTTTTTTTTTCAATATAAAATTTTATTCCGTAAAGCTACAATATAATGCATAGATTGCTAACGGACTTTAAGGACTTGAAAAACAAATTGAATTGCCTGTTATGTTTTTAATCCATCAACAAATCCACGAAAATGCATCTCTGTGTTTTTCTCTAAAAAAAAATAACACTTCATAAAATACACATCTGCTAATATATGTACTATATATACATATTAAAAGAAATATTATTATATAACCAACTAAGCTCTATCCTTGTGCAAGGATAACAGTCGCTTGGTGAGATTCGAACTCTCGACCACGTTGACGGAAATCCATACCCTTTACCGTTAGGCTATTGGCAGTTAAAATGTTTCTTAAGTGAGAATCGACTGATAAAATATTGAAACAAAATACAAGTTTGAAGTATGTTGGAGTTTAAAAATGCTTTGTCTAAGCCACCGGGACGACGTCATCTCGCATGGAAATAACGCACGTGAATGCGGTTTTGTGCATGATTTTATATTTCAAGGTCTCCGGATCGTAAATTAGGTGAATGGTAGATGAGATTGTAAAAAACTTTATTTTTTTTTATGTATACAAAATCTTGAAAACGAAACGATTTATGTGAATAATCAAAATATTTTATAACTGATTCCGAAGTCTTTATGTATATTGAATCATCATAAAACGTTGACTATTTTTTAAATTGTGTTATGTGACAGTAATAAAAGTAACGAATTCTTATTCAAATATCGTTTAAATGACTGCAACAAAATAATTATTGCACATTGTTCGCAGCGTCTTGTTTACATGGAAAGATTCGAAACAGTTTTAGTTAGAACATAAAACCTTAAAGGAATTGTTTACGTTAGTTCCCAACTTGTAGTTCAATCAACATATTTCTTGCTCGCCGCGTACTGCTGCTCGACATGTAACTGAAAAAAGAGTTCACATGTAACAAATAGTACTAATTGAAATGAAGAATTGTTAGTACGTTTAAAAATTCCTATTTTAAATTCCAGCCTGCGCGCTCGGGGAGCGAGGGGGAGGAGGGGAAGGGCCAGGGGGGAGGAGAGGCACGTGCGCAGCCGGCGGGAGGCGCTGGGCGAAGCTTATTTACTTAACAGCTTTCGCAAAACGGCCCATTAAGGATAACTGTACTAAATAATTACTGCAATGTGGCTTTCTATTTCTATGCGCCGGTCGCGGTGCGCGTGCGCGTGCTCGTCCACCTGCCGATGATCACTGTAATTATTTACTATGCATGAATGCAACGCGGCGGCTGTCTAGGACGATCCGGACAAAGAACGGTCACTTTATACAACGGACTGCTCGCGGACAGGTTCCGATATCGACTTGGGCGAGCTCCACCGCCATTTATAAACGCGCTCATTAATTCGCATTCGCGCGAATCGACTTTGGCCAGTCATTATGAATTAATTGCTCGATTTGACATTCGATTTAGTTTATTTAATGAGATAGCACTAATAAAAAATATCATTATAAACAAAATTTTAATAGCATGTAAAAGACATCAACGCGTTGCCTCCAATCAAACATAATGTTTGAAGCAACATTTTTGTATTCATTATATGTCTAAATTATTACAAAAAGAAGTGCTGGTATAATCAATAGCAGCAATTAAATAAAATAGTATACGTCAATGCATAATTCGATTACCTAAATATGTGAAACAAAAAATCTTAACTGTCAGGTTTCGAGCGCAGAGATCAGGTAGGTACAAGTAAATATAAAAACTGTACTAATAATGTATAAATATAAAATTGTGTACAATCATATCCAATTCGTGTGGCAATGTAACCTTGTCAAATGCTTATTCAAATCTTGGACCTTGAGTTATCGATAACTGTCAGGATGTACCGAATCATTGTTCTTTGCGTTTAACGGAACCGTTTATAGCAGATAACAAACAAATGGCATTAGTTTTGAAAGGTCGATGTCGATTTAAATTGACGAAAATATTTTTGTTCAATCTGCCAAAATAAAGATTTATATAATCATATTTGTTGTAGAATGGGAATGTAACCTAAACTTTATCTTTTAATATACCTTCATCTAAGATTGTTTTAACTATTTTATCTGGCTCCAAACTAAGAGGTATTAAGATTTTCGGAAAAATTTATGTCAGTCATATAAAACAACACATAAGTAGCTGAGACTTTAAAAAGGTACCAAATAAGAATGAGAGCAATCAGAACTATTGACACTTAGTAAATTAATGATTCCAATATATTAGACTGTGTCGTTCATCGTAATATTAAAGCCACATAGGGCAGAAAAATGAGACCGAGCTTCAAATATTGTAGTACTGATGTCCAGACAATAACAGTACTAATCTGTCTACTGCTCTACTTTTTTTATTTTCCCCTAGTGCGAACATGGCGTGAGTCCGTCAGTGAAGCTTTGGGTGTGGCAGAGACAATTGAATATGTAAGTAACTTTCTATCAGAAAGCCGCCGCATAGCGACAACAGACTTACCGCATTGTGCGAGGCGTGAAGTTATCACTTCAGTCACATATGAAAACGCAATAATTTTACAACTAAATCTGTTAGAAAGGCTCAAGATTGGCTCAATTCACGAGCCATAATTAAGTTAAAGAATTGAAATGAAACCTTTAATAAAAGTGATTGAATTCAATAATTTGAAAACCCAGTTTAGAATTTTAAAGCTTTTTGTATTTTACATAGTATATAGGATTTAAAATTCTCGATTTTTTTTAATAAAAATTGTAAATGATTCAAAATGTCTGCAGTCAATAAATTATCGATTAAAATACTTTATCAGAATGTTGCAGTTCATGTCAATGTAATTCAATTTTAATTACTAACAATAAATATTTAACAGGAAATACGAAACTTGTAAAAACCTCAACTTACATCTACGTTTAGAGTTTAGACATAAAGATAGAGTACTTAGATAAAATTCAGACATTCCTATCGTTAGTCACACTTTTTCATACGGTCATCATATAAATTAAATATTTAAAAACCTTTTTAAATAGTCATAAATTTACATTTATCACGTCGTAAGTGTTCCCTGTTTCATGTATTCTATACTACTGACACTTGTGTCTTTCAAAATATCAGCGTTTGTCGATGCTCATTCAGCGAGTACGGTTCATCATGAAGTTCAAACGGTTGCCATTGTTTAAACTTCGAACATAATTAATTACCAATAAAAATTAGATTGCTATTTGTCATACGTGTCGATTTTTTTTTAATTTCGCATGAACAGAGTCGCAGGAAACAAATGGTATAATATACTGATACTATGATAGAGTTGTGAAATACTAAAACATAATAGGACCAGGTAATAATTTATTTTAAAGATGAGGTTCACTGCTGGTAATACAAGTACGTAATAAAACAAAATTTGTGTAATTTTACAAGTTCGTATGTCTTTTTTATTTCAGAGGGGAAAACTTAACAAAGAAAGCTCCTGGAGTGGAGCAGGGATATGTAGGGTTTTCGCACTAAAAGCCCCTCGGTGACCTTGCTTTAGGGCAGTTGGTGGTGCTCTGGGAACTCCAGTGGAACGTACCGATGCTCCACTGCACTTCTGCACAATTCTTCACTATGCCATGGGACCATGTCATGTTGCCGTCTACCTGGGATCATATATATCAGGGCAGTGAGGGTATGCGTAAAATTATGTTGGATTTTTTTTTGTAAAACATGTAAAAGGATTCTACGTTTATACGTTATTCTACGATTTACATATTACAAAGTAGCTGCATAATTACTTAGTAGACTATGTTGTGAAATAACGTTGTTAACCTGTTGACGTGAAACTAGAGAACGGCGTGCAGCTGGAAAACATTGAAATTTAAACAATTTGTTTTGTTATATAAGTAGCTGTGGAAATAAATTGATTAACGACGAATACTTTATATATTTTAGAAAAGAATGTATTAGTTTAAGATAAAGTGACGACCGCGCTAATGTTGACTGATGGAAGCTATTCAATATAAAGTTTTACTAAAGTTATTTATTAACCAATAATCAAATAAATAATTTATTTCGACAACCAACAATGAAAACTAATGATTCATGTTGTTTGCAACTTTCACTAATTGTTAATTATAAAACAGTGACGATAGAAAGCTGAATTAAGTAGTTAAGACAAAAGTTTATCAACATTACATCTCTATGCTAATAGGCTAATGATTAAGGTTACAGGAACCCCGTATGACTATTGTTGTAAGCCATACCCTAGTACAAACCTAGAGTGTAGTTGAAATTGTACAAGGAATGTTAGTATATCGAAATAAATAAAAACTTTTAGTACTTAATTTATAATAGAATTAATAATTCTAAAATTAACTCTAAGATTGTTAATGATATTAGAACAATTTGTTTCGGAACGTTTATAAAACATAAGTAATGAGATGTACTTGTCCTTAGTATTCTGTGTATACTTTTGAATTTACAACATAAATACGTTTATATACAATGTAATGTATTATTAACGAAAGGAAATAGAAGCTTTATTGGATATTTGTTGCGTGATTATATAGAAAATGAATAAACATCAAGCAGCGAAGCAGGGGGAGCGGACGAGCGAAGCGTAGGCAATCTTCATTAAATCAGTAATCCTAGAAGCTTGACCATATTTTCACAATATTGATTAACTTATGAGTGGGTTTTCAATTTTATATTAAATTAAAATTGCATAGTTCATTGGTTATTAAGTTATTATTTTAACAATGATAGATTGCTTGTACAATTGGTGCGGGCGGTGCGGGAATTGAAGCTTGCGTATTATTAGTGTGTCGAAGAATTTGATGAAACGTCAAACATGGTACTTATGAAATTGATATAAAGAAACTTCAAGCTTTATGTTGTGCCTTACATTGTTTTTATTACAATACAATTGAACTATTAACTGTCCTTGTTTAAGTGTTTTGTGATAAAATACTTCGTGTAGAAGAATCGGTAAAGTTTAATAATTAGGACTTTATTTGACATTTTTCAGCAATATTGAAGCGCCAATAGCTTAATGGTTATAGGTACTGACTACAGATCCGCTAGATTGGTAGTTCTTAACCACGGGCGGTCGCATGTTCCCACTATTCGAATATTGTCGTGAACCATTCCTAACACAAACTTTTTGAAGCTCACCTGGAATGGTTACAAGTAATATTAGTGAACTAATAAAAAATCTACTAATATTTAAATATATAAATCTAAAAGCGCAGCTAAAATGTATTCAGCAATTATAAATTTGTAATAAAAGTTAGCAATGACGTATTAATTTAAGATTATAAATGGTTTTATGAGATTACCGAGCGAGGCGTCTCAACACACTTTGTAATTAGAAATCTCTGTTATTTATGATATCATTCTCTAAAATATAAATAAATTGCATCATTAATCATTACGATAGAATCAAAACTTCGTTAATTTTAAAGCAATGTCATATTCGCACATTCATAACAACGAGAAGTGAGTGTTTACAATATAGTACAGTTGTTCGATATCGGAAATACAAATATGCTGGCAGTAAACAAGGTTGAAGCGCACATCGGAGCTCAAATTACCAGTCTTCGTTTTGTATATCTCAATACGCAATAAAGAAAAAGAAATACTAAACATGCAAAACGCACGACTGGCGTTCTAAGTATCTTTTGTTACTCACATTTGTTGGTTATTATTTAAAAGTAAAAGTAACATTCGTAAGGCCTAATACCAAAGTGTTTTAATTTTTTTTCTATTCTGTTCATGTCCCGGAAGCATGGCGATATGTGAAGGTGGAAATTAATGATCACCTGTATCGCCAATCTCCACGTTGTCTTTCATAGTGGCAATACATCGCACTCTCCGTTTTTTAGTAACTGTGTATCAAAAGCGGTATCTACTCGGCGCAAGGTCGTCGAGTACAAAAAAACGGCAACCTGTTTTTGCTCTATTTTTATTCGTTAAGAAAAAGAACATCAGAATACCGATTTGGAAGCGCCGCCGGGCGCCGCGCCGCGCCGCCGCGGACTGGTCCATGCAGGAAGTTGATCCAATTCCACGACAAAAGATTTATGTGTTTTTCGAATATTTTTTTTTTATTATTATATCGCTATTATACCTAATTACATTCGGACCCTAATGAACAAATTTACTTTATTGTTTTCTTTGTTATTTACGTTCCGGGTAACGATGTAGATACCGGTATGATCGAATGCCACAATAACAATTCATTTTAAATTTTCTTAACTGTATTGCATCATTAAAATTGAGATTATTCATATGTTCTTAATGTTGTTGAATACGTAAACTATAGACAGTGGTAAATTTATTACAGTCAGAGAGGCATTGTTGTGCACAAGCAACCGGCGTTAATGCAAAATACGAGGCGCCTCTCGATTTTGTGATAACTATCTATAAATAAAGACAAGCGATCGTGGGACCGGCACAGGTGAGCGGCCATTTTGATGTTCTTACTCACGGCTCCTTCATAACAAAACTATCTGCAACTGTCTTACATTTAACAACGCGTCAGCCAACACTCCGCATTAAATGCGTACAATAATCTCAATCACATTTTATAGTTTCTATTGTGGCAATGATTAATAGGTCTAACGTAATTTAATACAGATATTGCTTTCAGAGAGCCATTTGCAAGATCGTAAAATGGTTGATAATAATCGAGAGATCGCATTAAAACGTTTGAGTAGCGTTCGCCGGTCGCTGTGTATCTTTATGATGCATCTCTCACATCGCCCCTTTGCTATCCTGCAACGCCCCGCGCGTGAGCGCATCGCCACGTTCATTTATACTTAGATCATGTCAGATAAATTTTAAATACGAATGTTTATCGCCATACTATGACTGTTGTCCTAACAAAATCTCGCGAACGCTATCCATTTGTAACTCACAAAGCTCGCTCAATTCGACTGGATGCTGTTTTTGTTCAATCGTCGTGTCGTAAAATGGTAATTGCTCCGGCGACCTGTTTGACGTCAGTTTCACGTCTGGACCGATGTAAATTTATTACTTTATTACTGTATTTAATTCATCCCTATTTATTATATTTAAAAAACTTGTTTCGTGAACTGAAATTGACCAATATATACATTTACACGTTAAGTAAAAATGTAATATTGGCGATATTAAATTTCATTTTATTTTTAATAATTAGATTAAAATAAACGATCGGTTTTAAAAGATATAATTGCAATAATGTAATAAATTACATCGTACATACAGATACAACGATATTATTCGGTAACATGTATTTAAAATACAAGGAAACAAACAATTTTGTTAAATTAAGTGTATAATTTCCTAATTACAATACCCCGTTTGATCACTATCGAGTTTAATTAACATCATTTAGATTTGTATGTTTTATAAAAATACTGTTCTTTAATATAATTATCTTACATCTAAATATTTGCAACATAACAGATCGTTTAATATTAAATATAATAGTATAGTAAAGTAATTCAAATCGTTTCGTAATCTCTTAGCTCGTCATAGTGAATATGAATTGATTTTAAAATGTACAGAGCGGAATAGGAGAGACAATATTGTTCGCGGCTCACAGCGGGACGCCGAGATGACATCTCGCAGCGTGCAGTCCTACGTACCTCTATAAAACATAAGCCGCTACACAGCCATTCGAAAATAGACGTTATTTTCTTTAAGTTTATGGTTCAAATTCGAGGTAAACATATTTTTCTACGTCAAAATCATCCTTAAAGTCACTTATGTTAGAGTTTAATTTAAAATCGAATGCCAAAATTTATTCGAAAATAAAAAGCACAGATAAAAATGACAGATAGAGGTAGTTACGAAATTAAGCGACCAAATGGATTACAAAGTTCATTGTTTGATTCGCGACGTGGTCTGCGAGCAGTCGACGAGAGTGGCGCACGGCGCGGCGCGGGCGCAGCGCGGGTTATCTCGCTCGGGCCCCGTCACGGTTCCCACGGCGAACGGCATTTTAAATACCTATTTATCTATGTACGGCGACAGGATCACGATGCATTCTATTTGAGTAGCCTCTTCTGGATGGGTCAAGGATTCGGAGGCGATTGCGGATCCGCGCTCGCTCGCACCGACCCGGCCTTGCTCTCGCGTTGCGGCGATCTCTAATACTAGGTAACTGGTAACTGGTCCATTGAGTATCCGTTATTGATAAACAACATCCTAGTCATAAAGTATTTTTATTGTTCTGTCATAGAGCGAGGTGCTCGTTGGCTTACTCATTGTCTAAGGCCACTTTGTGTAGTATTAATTTGTCATAGATTAAATTTTTTCACGTGTTTGTTTACACAACAGACATGTACTTACGGTTTATAACGATCATTTCATGGTAACATCTAATAATATGATAATATTTGAGAAGAAACGAATCGTACACACTATTAGGTTTATGAAAGTTTTACAATTAATACAATTTTGTAGTTTAAAAATATTCAATATAGCTATCTTAGTGTGGGATTTTGTTTACAGAGTTTTGTACTCACAAAAATATTTTGTCATCCTTGTCTTTCTCTTTAAGGAGAACAGGGATACCAATACAGTTCTTACAATTGTTACGTCCATGGAAACACCAAAAAAAGTTACATTCCACAATGTTAGTACTCATTTAAGTTTTATCTTGCTTTACATTCATATAGGACATGTAGTTTATTAACATATCTAATTTCGTGCTTCTTTATTCGAATATGATTTGTTAATAACTATTGATAGAGAATTACTAATTTATTCAGATCGTCGGTGGCGCAGTTTTTAGCGCTTAACCGGACCGGACCGTACTTGACATTGTCCAGGTTCGGTCCCCGCCACGTATCAGTCTGTATATCGATTTTAAAATTTCATATTTACATTATTTGACGCACTTACGGTGAAGGAAAACATCGCGATGCAACCTGCATATATCTGCGAAGAAATTCAAAGATATTTATTAAGTCAACAATTACGCACTGGGCCAGCGTGGTTGACTATGACCTAGTCACCCCTAATAATAGGGTAGGCACCGAGCACTTCTGTGGGGGTGTACAGTGAGCTGATGATGACTAATATATTAATTAGTGATTTGTACTCCAATTATATTTTATTTCATCATAATCATAATATATATATTTTATTTTATTTACATGCATTTAAATGGAAATCTATTTGCAGGTTATGCGTGACAAAGCAAATTTGTTAAAAGACTTTTTGCATTTTTTGAGAAATAAAATCGTTAAGCCTAAAGAAAGAAGTTCAATTGTGCATTAAAACAAATTAATGAAATTCTTTGTATTCTTTATAATCCTGCCTGATTGATGTCCTATAAAACATCTTTAAAGATTTTTTTTCATAAACTAAAGTCAATTTTAAATATACATGACTGGCCATTTAGTACGGTGCTCGTTTTTTATCGTTTTCTGTTTCAGATAATAGATTTGAATATTTATACAATTTAAATTTACATATTATTTGTTAGCGTTGGCCGACGTTACTTCTATGAGAATCCGGAACGGCAACGGTCGTTGGATTTTTGCACAATTTATTAGGCAACAGGTTGCTTACTCTTTGTTTTAAAACTAATTTACAAAGACTAAATAGACTAGTTATGATAGACTAAAACAGTAGCCAGTAGCATGTTTAGCGTTAGCGGGGACAGCAATGTGAACGACAGGATTCCTTCCGCTGAAAGCTTCCCTTGCAAACGTCCGGGTACAGTAACCCTTATACAGCATTAGTACTAATTTACACATAACAAGTAATTTAACAATAAACACGCGTGCCTTATTATTTATAAAAAGTAATAAAAACGGCAAACGAAAGCTATTTTCATCAACCACACCTGTTGTCAATGACATTTGAAATCGTTTTAAGATGGATAAGAGTAAGTCAACCCCTGACTTGGAAAGCTCCACACATATGTATGGACGTGTTTTGAAAGCGTAGAAGCACAGTCATAAATAACAAACCGATGTCGCAGCCTGATTAACGACCTTACTGTATATGTGATCTTTAAAATTGACACATTATTTGTATTCGTATATAAATGCAAATAGTTTTTTGGCCTCCGGTGTGTTAAAACAAGATGTCCTTGTTATCAAACTGTCACTATATATAAATAATATTACTAAAAAGAAAAAAAATATGAAAACAATATTAACACTTGTAAAGCTCTGTGTAAGCTTTTTTTAAAAAGTTTTTTGTAATGACATAGTTGGAATATGAATTTGGTTATCAAAACATTTATCTGACTTTGAAGCTTATTTTTTTTATTAATTGCATCTTTTACGTGATAAAGAATGTCGTAGAATAAGCTTGCCTACTTATGATTTTTTTTTATTTAAATAGAAATAACAGTAGAAAGTGTTTTAGTTTCAAAACAGTACAATGCATATTAAATTATTGTGTGGGAAAAAAATGAAATCAGATTGTTACGGTTAAATCGATCGAATACAAAGGACTTTTAAGATGGTCTTAATAAGTTTTAAAACGAGGCAATAGCAGAGATATTCTCATTCATAACAGTTACAGTTAATTCCTATTCAAAGCCTTATCTCAGATTGTATGGAGTAGGCGGCTATGTCACCGGCAAAATGTGTACACTGCTCATTTACATTTTCCCTTGGAAAATTATAAAGATTATCAAATTGCGTATATAACTAATTCATTTACTAATTGCAAGCTGTAAACAAATATTCGTTAACTGATGGGTGGGGAAATGTTATAAATCCATTTGTAAATTAGTTTTTTTGTATAAGAAAAGGGAAGAGTAAGTCCCGTATTGCCTAAAATTATTTAATCCGACGTCCGGATATCAGAAACACGAGACGAATCGTAGAAACGGTACCAGCCTTTCAGCCAGTACGCTCTCTTCTTGAAGGATCTTAAGTGGTAATTGTTTGAATACCGCCGAGGAGTATTCCACAGGAGTTCGTTTGATATAAAATATACAGAGACTTTAGAGAAATATGAAACGGCTAGGAAACACAATTTACCGGTGACGGTCATATTATGTGGGAGTCGTCATTGACTAGCTCCGGATTACGCTGATGGCTATCTCTATGAAAAGTATATTAATGATTCGATCGATCGACGCATATTGATTTTATCTCCCACCACCTAATTTTATAGTAATAAAATAGATGTTTTTTTATCATTAATTGATTATAACGGTTTAAGTTTTTTTCTATAAAGATTAGGAATTTTAAATTTTAAATGATATCTGTCATCGTCATCATTTATGTGTAGCAAAATGCAGAAGTATAGCAGAGAAGATATGAGTACGGTTGCCTTTTGACTCTTATTAAAAAAAAGCAGATGTTTGGATGTGTGACGGTCTTGGATTCCTGACGAGTATAATGATAAGACCTCGCATGCAGATGGTCATGTTGTGTTATTATTATAATTATAGACCAATACAGCGAGTAGAATATAGCTTAACCTCTAATCTATCGTACTAGTACAGACTCCACCTATGTTTGATTTCTTATGTTTCTGGTACTTATAATATGTGTAAAAATCTCATCTGTTTGTCCTATTTTTCTACTATCGATACACAAATGCATTAATATGCCTATACATGATGTCCTTCGTGAGATGTCGTTCAATGGCAAACCTTGCTATCTCCGAAAGTGGGCTCCGAGGTGTCTGTATACATATATAAGCAATGTATAACAGAATGTATAAAATACACAATAAATATATAAAAACCAATTCTCTTTAAAACAGCTTATTAAATGTTAAAAACGAGATAAGATATTTGACATGAGTTTACAGTAAACGATGTTTTGATCAGTATCCGTTTTGATTTGGTCTGCCTGTAACTCAATACTCGAAATATTGAAATAACCAAAACAAGAGAACCGGATTAAAAGCGAGTGCGTTACAAGTGCTTCATAGCTTACATTTTATAAAATATATATTTTAGCAAATTTATAGCCTGTCTAGTTGTACAGAATTTTCATATAAATTGTATGTTAAAGCTTTAGCACCAAAACATATGTAATCCAATCAAAGGCAATGATTTATAAAATTGACAGTAAGCTAATTCACGAGATAATACATTGTAAGAAATGCTGTTGGTACTATAAACAATAATCTAAGTATATACTATTCAAATATTGTTCACTTTTTATTAATGTATTCTTGAATTTTACTATTAGTTAATATTTGATAGAAATTTCCCCATTTATTAATCATTAATAAAATCAATTTTCTCTTCCGCAAATATTTAATGAAGAAATCTCTTATACTTTAAGCGACTGAGGGCAAAAAAAATCATAAAAAATATCGACACATTTAAATGTATCAGATGTTTCCCTATCTCAACGCAGACTCAGTGAAATAGCCATAAAAACAAGATTTTATTAAATCGTAATATTTTGAATACAAAAACACATTTCTTACGACCATTATAGTTGTTGCAGCGCCTCGCCGTCGACTGAGATATGTTTAAACCTTCGTATTTATTACGACTTGCGTTATAAACAATCAAATAATTCGATTTATACATTTTTTTATGTGTTGCACACGAGGTTATTTTTGTCTTTAATATTTATTAAATCAAATAAATTAATTAAAATATAACGCTAATGATAAACGGTCGGGCAACTTTTCTTCGCCTCGGACTACCTTACTTGGTCGTAGGAGACTCAACTTAAAATGTTTTTTTTTTTATATACGCAATACGAAAAAAGATTTAAATAACTTTTACGCCTACGCCCATCTACTACAGATTTACATTATAAGAAAACGCGAAATTCGTTCAAGAGTTATCTCACTACGGATTTTTTAAGTTGAAATTTTAATTTGGATGTAGACTTAAAATTAGTTTATGTACTAAACAGTTATACTATTACAGGCGTGTAATAAGTTTAAATATAACACTTGTAATAGAAGTATTGCGAAGCACACGACGCATAATAATTATTAAAATAAAAGAGAACAGAGTGGAATACGCACGGTCAGCTACGTGTCCGTGGACGAAGATCATTTATCAGACGCGCCGCTTCCTCGTTCACCCCTTCACTTTAATAATTTAAATATAGTTATATGTATTATAATTTAGAACTTCGAACTCTATTTTTTTTTCCAACGATTTTTATTATCAATTTATTAAAAATAATAAATAGGCAAATAGACTCTTATTTACATTACGAATTAGACCAGTAGTACATAGTAGTAGTAAAAATATATTATGTTATAAAAATGTACATCTTGTATGGAAACCTTTTTTTACACTCCTGTAATATTTTTTTTAAATATTTGAAACAAAATCAACCACATTTTAGTATCAGTATAAAGGAATTTGTCAAATATTTGTTCGTACACCGACGATGTGCTGTGTAATGTATTAGTGTAAGATGAGTAACAAAGAAAAGCTTTTAATTTTCACTCGGAATCATTGCATCGTAAACCGAAATACTAGCTTTGTGAGATAAAGAAACCGTCGTTGCGACCGCATGTCCTCGTCGCCGAATAAATGCCGTAATTAAATGAAATTATTACGATTCTCTCTCAAAATGAAACCGATTTTCGCCGTAAACATTGCATACCCCAAGTGTCTGAAATTATGTTAATTCCTTATTTGTGTCATGAAATTAATTATCAACAGTCGGTATTCATCGGTGCTCCTTTGCGTGGTCAGAAATTAATTTATTACTTTTAATGCATTAAAAGTATAGAAAGTTTAGTGAGAAATTAATGTACACATTTTATCTTGGTACAGATGTTAACATCACTTAAAAGCATACAGGCGGTCGATTCGATATTTTTCATCAAATGGCTGCATAACATTTATATAAAAAAATGCGAATCATATCCGTTATCAGTCCATTATAGCAGGAAATAAATGGCGAAGCTTAAAGCTTTTTAAAACGACGTCGGAGTCGTGAGTCGCTGTAGTAATTAACTTTAGAATTGATTGCGCTTATTGACCGCTACGTACATACATAGATCCTTAGCTAGGTACTAATAAAAAGCAAATAAAACATGTATTCGAGTATAATAACGATCTTGGATCATGTCAAATGTGATTTTAGGTGTTAAAAGCTATGATTATAACAGAAGAAAGTTTTCTATTTTAAAAGCTTTTGCATTGTAAAAACAAAGTTTAACGAAACACACAACACATGATATATCTCACAAGCCTCGCTAATAGGTAAATAATATATACCAACGACTCTGCGGTTATAATCTTTGACAAAACTTAAGTGAAAACGTATTCAATTTAGTGACAAATTGTCAGATAAGAACATAAGTACGGCATATAAGGAAGCACGAATTTGTTTACTTTACGGCGGCGGCGGCCGCTTCCGAAGGAATTCTCCACTTAATGATGTGGTACTTTGCCTCGTTTCCTTTCAGAGTCAAAGATTAAAACAGTGGTACATTTAAACGTCGGCAATGATTGTATCTCCGGCTTTGCTTTGGATCCTGAATAGGCACATTAACGGATACAGCTTTAAATATCAATCGTGTCAATACTAACTAGTTATCTCTGAGGACACAAGGATCCGCGCGCCTCTACACTTTTGTGACGATTGCTATCTTGTTGTTTCATTTATTTATACTAAGCTTTTGTTTACTGATGTAGTATATTAGAGTTTTTTATACGCTGAGCAGCCGTTAGCATTGTAGAAACATTTCCAGCAGTTCTCAGGTATACAGAATACGGAAATTTAGTGAGTTAAGTACACTCAAATAATATTATTGAACAAAATTTTTTATACGTATCTGTGGAAATTATAGTAAAGAAAGAATAATCTTTATATATGTTTATTTTAATACATTTTAAACTTCCTCTAATGTTTTACAGGTTGTATATAAAGGCAGATCTTTTAATAATATTTATAATTTTTTCATATAAGAGAAGAAGGCAAACGAGCGACGGGATTACAGAAGCGATCATCGATGCCCATGGACACTTGCAATTCTAGAGTAACCATAGATGCGTTGCCGGCCTTTGAGAGAGAGGTAATTATAGTTTGCATGAAAAATAATTAACAATTGTATATGAATACTTCCAATGTTAAGATAACCAATTTACATGTTTGTTACAAAGCTTCATACATCAAAGAACGAGAGATTGCATCTCATTCATTGATTTCCGTTATTCAATTGCCAATCATACAACGATTACCTCTTCACGTATATATAATATAGGTAATTTATCTGTAGAACAGTTTTTTGCGTTGGTATTATTATAAAATAAGAACCATAGAAAGTTATTTTGCCCATAAATAAAAACAAAATGCTCTTATGTTAGAGATTTAAAAACATCGCTGCTGCTACAAATGCTCCTGGTACGTGATCGGATTTTAGTGCATGGCTACAACGAACAGTCGGGAAATACTGCAGCGACGAATTACTATAAAACTGTATATATCATTGTCGATAGCATCAAAGGAAAGCTAAAACATTAATCAAATGTAACAGAAAGTAGCACATCAATCGAATTACGTGTTAATAACGTAGCTGTTTGCGGACTAGGAAAAGCAAACGTAACAATAAGTAGAGACGGCAGCCAACATTTCGCGTATATGAATATATCAAAGCGGCGACTGCGTTCATCGTAACGATGACTATTATAAAGGTGGCCGAGTGATGCAAGCACTCTGAATAAGCATTAGCCTCGCTATTCTGGAGCCAGAGAACGGAGCGATCTCATCGCAGCCACTACCTGTATTCGTTTCCTTGTCCGTAAATACTGATGATACGTAACTAAAGTATTAGCATTTCGTATTGCATTTGTTAACGGAAATAACTTGTTTTATCTACGGTCGCATCCTCAGCTTTGTTGCAGGGAAACTTAGTCTGGC
>JAODUI010000001.1:5613751-5634874 GCA_027563995.1 Papilio gigon | reverse complement strand
TTGCATTTGTTAACGGAAATAACTTGTTTTATCTACGGTCGCATCCTCAGCTTTGTTGCAGGGAAACTTAGTCTGGCGGCGACGTGGCTGAGATGAACGTGTGTGATACCATTCATTAGGCGGCGACCGGCGAGCGGCGAGCGGCGCGGGCGAGGCGCTCGCGCGTCAAATTAGCTAGGCTGCGCCTAATTAGAGAGCACGCTGCTCCCACCCCCCGACCTACCCGCCTTCGAAATGTGCTTCACACGAGAGCAGCATTTGGAAGCAGAACAGTTTTATAATGCAGTACTGCAATTGATTTAACCGACTTACCATAACAGAAAATTGGTATAAGTGTCCTGTTTACTGCTCTACTTCACTGTACTGACCTCGTGGCAAGAAATACAACGAACACGACAGAACTGCCGCTTCGTGTGCTCCCAAAAGACTCATTACTCGTTAACATACAACTCTAGCTAATGTAAATTGAAAGGAATTTCTCCTTGAACACAATTTAGTATCATCATCATCTTCATCATCTACCCTTGACTGCCCACTGTTGGGCATAGGCCTTTTCCAATGCCTTTGACAGTATAGTGCAACTCCTTTAATTGTATAAATAAAATATCTCTATACCTGAAATGAAAATATTTGTGACTCAAATATTTATTGGGATGAGATTTATATCTTTTTTTAAACCTTAAGATAAGAGATCGCGGTTTTTGATAAGACTCTCTGTTTAATGTGCCGTTCATATTTTGTACATTAACGGAACGGTGTATCATACACTTTCCTGTGTAATGTAATTAATTCAATATTATAATAATATTGCAGTAACACTAAAAACCTAGTCTGCATTTACATTAGCAAGCTTGAAAGTTGAAACTCGTTTAAGAAATACTCATTTTTTTTTAAATAAAATATTAATAGATTTTTGTTAATTTACTAATATCTCTTGTAATCATTCCTGGTAAACTTGAAAAGGCTCGTGGTAATATTTGATTCATGACGATAGTCAAATGACGTGATACGAACCCACGGCTGCAAGAATAGTAGTCTGTACCCATAACCTTTATGCTATTGGCGCTTATGTTAATAATCGTCTTTTTATTAAATTTAAATATGAAGCTTGATTAATGTAAATTATCGATAAAATTGATGTTAAAATGTATTATGTAATTCTTATACACGTTAAATGTAAAAGACTGGGCCTATAATACTTTACTACTATGAATACTCAAGTAAATGCATGGGTCTAATTAACTTAGAAGCGATCAGCTGCGCGGTTAGGCATGCGTTGTATCCTTATAACAGCTTGGTCCGGCCTTTTATAGGGAAGACTTTTAAGTAGGATTTGATCCACTAAAACCCTATTGGTGGTCATCCTTAAGTGGAAGTAAAGTGTATTACAGGATCTCCACGGAACGAATCGGAACACTCAGCACTTTTATTTATATAGAATCGCTCTTTAACGTCAGCGTTTTCACGAAATAGCAAAGTACCATCCTAGTTACTTGATAACGTCGTCACGTCATGCTCCGAGACTGGTTAGACTAGGGGTGACATCCAGCAAGTCTCAGTAACGATTTATCTTTAAGCGGCTGACTGCTAGACACTTTTATTGTAAATTTTTTTAATTCTGCTTATGAAAAATATATAAATAATTACATGAGAAATGTCCACTTAATCTCATAACATGTTGCAGCCGCTAGATGTCGCTATGAGTGTTGCGAGGACGCTCACTTTACGAACGTCAATTACAAAGATGACATGTAATAATTGTAACACCTCCGCCGTCGATATAACCAATTACTAGTCAACACCACGGTAATATTAAGCAACTATAGTCCGACAAAGTTCTTTGACCCGGTGGCCATAAGTCAAACTAAATAAGCGCATCAGTCCCCTTTGTAGCTTGCCCTGTTTGTCATTCTATTAACATATTTTTGACAGTACTAATCGCGACGACTGACGAGCCAAATACGCTTGAGGCACTGTAACCAACATCATGATAATTAAGCAACTAGCTACTAGTATACGACAATACAGTTTCGATGCCATTCGAAGATAACTTTCAACGTGTTTGATCGATTTTCATGAAAATCCGTTGTCATTTTGTAATCTTTAGTCACTTGTTTTTGTTATTAAAAACAAAATTTCTCGGTAACTGATAAATTTACACGAACTTAAAGTAGATGTTACTTCATTTCTTTATTAAGCAAGTCTATATACCTACAAATTGAATTTACAATATCTATCTTCATGGGTATAGTACAAACAGAGAGAATTATTTGCATATATTGCATAAATACATGAGCTTTTTTTTTTTAAAGAGAATGGGGCAAACTAGCGACGATATCACAAACGTGGTCGACGACGCCCATGGACATCCGCAACACTAGAGGAGCAGATACTGTACCGGCCTTTGAGAAAGAGATACGCTCGCTTCTTGAAGGACCCTAAATTATATGAGCTTTTTAATGCAGTATTGTTTTATTGCAGAGTAGTATTACAAAATAAACCCGTTGTACATCTGTTCACATAATCCTCTTAATTCTTAATATTTGATGGTGTAATTAACTTTATTACGTACATTATCATGCAACGTTGCAGTTATTATTATCCTTATTCAACAGTTTACGCGTGTAGATTCCTCGACACAATTAACGAGACTGGAACGGTTTCATGGGCAGGTGTAAAACGGCGACAAGCACTCATAATTCCTGCTAACGGAATAGGCTTAAGGCGAAGGAAGCAAAGAAGCGTGCTGTGTACTGCGAAATTACTGGTTCTCTATAATCGATCCCTCTGCAATTCTAAGCCACTCCACCTGACCATTTTAACGGCAATTGTTTACCGAGTTGTTGGTTAGATTAGTGTTGCTAATTAAAGTGTGTTCATCATAATAACGGGGCGATAGTTGCGGCGAGTGCGCGCTGTTCACCTTCATTATAAAATAGTAACGGGGCCATAGCATAAGAAAATGTTACCTAATGTAACATTTTTTTTAAATCCTGTCTTTAATAAAAGTTAGTTAAGTTTTTAAAATACGCAATAAAAAATAACATTATAATTGTTCGCATAAATTGGTCTATTTTTTTTAAATAAAGTACATAAAAGTAAGAAGAATGTAAAGATAGCAGATGCACAATGCTACAATTGAATACAGTTTGATAGAAGTCAAAACAAAAAATTGTGTAATTTTTTTATTACACTAATATCTTCATAGATACAGTAATAGGAAGATAAAACAATAGTAAGCAGTCGAACCAGGTTGTGCTGGTGCAGAGATATAAAGATGTTGCGAAATGTAAACGGATAGCTCGTAGGCTAAGTACGCAGTCGATTATAAGGCGGTTCGCTTCTCGTGAGCATAGTGTTGGCTCAATCTAGCTGAACATAAATTTGCCGGGTTCCGTTGTGAAAGCCAATATTCTTTGTAGCGCCGAAGCCGAGCGAGGTCTATTTCTAACATTAAATAAATTACACCGATATTACAAGAACGAATCGGCAGAACTTGTTTTTGTGGGACGTGTCTGGGCCATAGACGTTGCATCGCGACCATCAATTTTGCATTAAGTTTTTTCCATCGTAAAATTAAATTCGATTTGTTATTTTAATTGCTTCTTATTTATTTATTCTTTTACTTATTGGATGAAATACAACACTTCGTTTTTTTGAAATAATTGTAATTAAACACCTTTGTTATTTTTGGAATGTATTGGATTTGTATATAAAATACTTTACAACCAAAACAGAACGGTTTCATATACTAGTAAATACATTCCAACAATAAGAATATTTTACAAGAATGTAATAAGATAAAGCAGTGAATGAATAAAATGATACTTATCTGCAAGCACCAAAGACTGGAGTGTAAACTAGTACCGTGTAAGGGTGCACAAACATCTCGTTTACAGAACGTATTTGCAAGTGGGAATATCTCACGAGGCAGTGAGCCGAGCTCGGTATGCATCCAACCCACGTACCAGACTATCGAACAAAATTCCCCACAACCTTATAGTTCAATTGAAAAAGAAGAATGCGCTTAGAAAACGCATTAATGCAAATACTCTCTGTCCAATTATTTACACTGAAATAACGCCGCGAGCCACCGCTTCGTAATATTTATGAACATCATTATATCTTACAGCTTACCTTTGACGCTGATGATTATTCAATATATAATTGAAATCTCACACTGACGAGCTTTGGTAACGCGGCATAGAAAATTATATTGGTAATGCTAACAAAGAAATATTTCATTCTCCTTGTGATCCCGAACTAGTGAAGGTTTCCTGTAAGTACGAGCATCGTTTAATAAATATACAATTCATAGATTGTTATTTACATTAATAGATATTTGGGCTGCCGACCCGACGGCCGGTCGAGGTATGGGCGGAGAGACACTGTGGATAGACCTACGTGAGCTGCACGCGAGTGACCGGCTGGAGACGGGACAGGATAGACGACGTTGGCGATCTCTTGTGTCGGATGCCAAGACCCACTTTGGGTCGCTGCGCCAGCGGAGTAAGTAATTATAATAGATATTTTCTTCCGCAACTTGTATTGGTGAAAGCTTTCAAAAGCTCTGCATACAAAAGACATAAACGATCACGAATAAGGTTTGAATTTTTCACTGGCCATAGTATTTTTTATACTACTATAAAGTATAGTAATGATGTTGATAACTAATTCTACTTGTGTTAGAATTAAAAAAGGAAGAGCTAAGTCATGATGTCCAATCGAAGTGAAAATATAAACACCTTATTTATTGGTTAGATGAGATATATGGCAGTAAACCTGTTCTTTAATGAAGGTGGTCGTGCGCGATATTATAGCAATATTTGTGAGCTTAGATTCAACATACAACTTCCGACTATGCCCCTCGGTGCACATTAACTTAATAATTGGCACGCTCTCGACACAGACACTGTTTTGTTATTAAAACATTTACATGACATTATCCACTCTATACTAAGCTTTCCAATCAACTAGTCTTATGGATTGAGTTTGTAAAATATAAAATGTCAAAACAAGCATCAAGTTAAATTGATTTTTTAATTACAATAGTTTATGGGAAATATGAAATCTTTTTATCATATGCCATATTGACGAGGCAATCCGCAGACGACGAGTTACAGTCTTGTTTTTCAAATCCTCTTACTGTCATGTACAAAGGTATTATAGTCATATTATATGAATTAGGAACAGAAATGATTTACTTGACGTAATACTGAAATGAATATAGGTCCGTATGCCTTATCATTATAGAGTTTAATAATTTAGTCATATCTATTCGATTATCTCACTGGGGTGATCTAATCCGAGTGGGGCTAATGTTGAACGCTATAATTACAATTTATGGAGAGTCAATTAGCATAATTTTAAATTATAATGAAACGAATCTGTACCGCTTTAAAACTTAATGATTTTGAAATTAGAATACATGCATACGTAAGTATTCTGTTCTACTGCAGACATACAAAACTTATAAAGAATTAAAAAACTTAAAAATGCAAATTGGAACGCATAATAATATTTGTTTCACTTTAAACAAACAATATACGGTCTCTGATAGATGTAGTTCATCGCAATGATTTGGCCGCACAGGTTTTTATGTTTTTTATCAAATATAATATCGGAAAATACGACCAGACTACACATATTCTCTCTGTACCGTTAGAGAACTTTCCATCTTCATTCATCAGGTCCATATTAAAGAAATGAATACTTCTATAGGTTTACAATTTTGATGTCACAAAATTAATTAAAAGTCCTTTATTGGGCCTAAAATTCTCAACAGTACATATCTGATTTGGCCCTGTCTTATGTACTAGGAAAACCTGTGTTCCAGTAGACAGGACCTTCTCTCACTTACATTTCACAATAATATTATTGACATCTTAGAAAGTGAATCGAGTTTTTCAATGGAGAAGACTCATTCAACATCATCTTCATCATATCAGCTGCAAATCACCCACTCTTGAGCGTACGCCTCCCCCGAAAATCGCCACGACGATCTGTTTTCGACCGCCCTCACCCAGGATACTACCGCAAACTTGGCCAGATCATCGATTCATCTTACAGGAGACCTACCCATCGCTGCATCGAAATGTCCGCGGCCGCCATTACAGGACTTTGTAGCTTCATCGGCAGTCCGTTCTGCGGGGAATGTGGAAGACTTATTAATTAATTCCTAAGCAAACTACTGGCGATGTTTATTATCATCACAATAAACGTTATGATGCGGTCATCGACGTTAACTATATAGAGGTGTAATTAACTAACTTGGAGTCATAGAGTCGAAGCCCATCGGTTAAATCAGAGTTAGAGCTTCGCTATTCGTGTCAATGCTAATGAACGAGCCAATCTTAACTCTCGTAAAACACCTCGATTGCAAATTATGCGACGTAAATAACATTGTAATATTACAATGTACAAATTTATTCGTGACAAATAAAATATAAATATGCTGGTACGCCTTTTAATCCGTCTTGGCGAACATAAATTGCTATTTATTTTTATATTAAACTTATAAGGCTAGAAACGTAAATTGCGATGTATCCGTCTCCCGTACAAGGTAACTTTACACAAGACAAGTGATTAGATTCGAAAATTCATTCAATTCATTTCTGTTTTGGAACAAACATATTAAACATTAATAAACATTCGTCTGAATTTTAATTTTTTTTCCTAACCAGTACTTAGGATCCTTTAAAAAGCGAGCGTATCTCTTTCTCAAAGACCGGCAACGCATCTGCTTCTGTAGTGTTACTAATCCATGTACATCCACGACTACTTCCGTTAATTCACGGCTCGTTTGCCCCTTATCGTATAAAAAAACTACTTATTGTTGAAATGAAAGGCCAAACAATTTAATTAATTTAATATAGGCTGTAAATCTAATAGCTAAATACCATTTCTTAAAAATAATCGTCCACTGCATGTGTCTAAAGACTTCATTATATTCATATCTTTACATAACATGGAAAGTCAATTAGCGACATCGAAGCAAATAAACGATAATGTTGTAATGTACTGTCTAATACATTATAACAACACTATCAACTTATGTTGTACAATTAAATCTTTATTACAAACATTTTACATTATTATTGAAGAAATAGTTAAGCAACAGTTTATGCAAACCACTCATCTGTCAAAAATGATGTAGTACCATTGACCGATGTTTAAAAAGTTGTTTTAATATGATAGGCATTTTGTAATTTTATCACATTCTGTTAAGTTGAACCCTTCAATGTTTACTATACAAAAGTATGGATAATGTCTCCATACGAGTCTCTGAGTACAAAAGTTTTTCGCGATTTTATTAACAATAAAAATCTATTTGCCATGCTCAAATACATTACTCTAGTGAGTTCTTTTATCTTACTTAACACGTTCGCTGCGGCATAATTTTTTGCGTCCGTGACTAGACGTTAGTGCCACACGCGGTCCATTAGATCCCACCTAATATAATAAAGTTATGTCCTTCGCCAACAGAGAAGTACACGTTTTCATAAGGAAGTTGTCTTACGGATGATTCAGACCTCGTTTCGCAGCGAACGTGTTAAGACATAGTTGTTGAGATGTTATTTAGCTTGGGACAGCATACTACAATTTGATCGACTTAAAATTGTTTTTATGTCTTTAGATTCCAAGCCTTTAATGTGCTCCGTAACATGTTTTTTTTTTAAATATGAGCAAAGTTTAGAGGTCTTCTGTTGAAAAACTAAAGTTTCTTTGTGGTTAGAAATTTATCAAATTAATATAAATTATGGGAACGTAAAATTTTGGTCTGCACCTGCTGTCCATGGTTTGTTCGACCGCAGAATCAATGGCGATAATAGTGCGTAGGGGACTCGCTTCCTAAACTGACTCACTCTACGCACGTGTTTAATGAGCTTCGCCGACGTTTTGGTGGTTTTATATAAAAGTAATTACAACAATCAAATGAAAATTAAGGGTCTATTGTTGTTATTTACCACGCATATCTAATTGTGATCAGGTTTTCATGGTGATACTTTAAATATCGCGCGCACAGCAAACGTGTGTTATAACTAGCGTGTACCATCTTTCGACCACTTCATCACTTGGCATCAGGTGGGATCGTGGTCAAGCGTTAATTTAGTTCTTATAAAATTAAATTATTTCTTGTGACGGAAGGAATTTATTTTTAAAAGGGATAATTTTGTTTCTTGATAAACTGGTAAAGCATCTCTTTAAGCACGTGTATATTATTTGTCCGATACCAACCTTCAATGTGCCCCAAAAGCGTTTCTATTTATGTTAAAATCAAGCAATAAACCATTAAACAGATAACAACTTTTTGATTTGAGTTGTAACAAAAATGTAGATTGGCGCCTGATGTATAAAACCAGACTACATGGTCATCTAAAATCACTTTATAACCCCGCACGGCTCGCGTTTGAAGTTCTCAGTCAGCAAGGTTGTTCATAATCTTTTTTATTATTTTTATTGATTCTGATTTCTTTATTTATATGATCAAATCGAGATGATATTGAAAAGATTTAAATTGCTTATGAAAATTCATTGCGAGGTTTTATCTTCAGTATATAGGACACGTACCATCGATAACTATAAAGTCGAAGTTTAGATAAAAGTGTACAGGTTTCTTCGACGAGTAGACACGTATATTCACCACTTTCATTGGATTCTCATGCAATAACATCGAACGTTCGCTTGCGTAGTTCCTAGTTCATTTTGTGCCAATCAAATAGCCATAACTCGTAATAGCATCGATGCACTTATTAGGTTCATGTAAGCACGGACGCAACAATCTTTAATCATTATTTCGGTAATTTATCAGACTTCTTGCGACGTCCTTTATCCGATGCCGCGGGTGAGTTTAATTTGGTTTTAACTGCGTCAGTATTCAAATTTATGTAATCAATCACCGGATTGTTATGAAAGTGTGCGATACGAGACGATTTCTCGGCTAAATTTGCATCATCATCGCAACGAGGTTAAGTGTGCGTTGCACCCACACGCGCGCACCATTACATCTCTAACGGACGTACAATACTGATTTTTTTGACCGACGGCTTTGTGCAGTATGTTGCGTAAACTATCTATTGTATGATCGGAAGAACGCATGCTCATTGCGGTAACGTAACGGATCTGTGTATTCGTAATTTCAGCTGAAGACCGAATTTATGAAATGCAAATCATTTACGACCTCATTTTAATCCGCTTTCTTAAAGTACACTAACTGATGTCTAAACGAAGAAAGATGGTTATGCAGCTGAAACAGTTTTTAGAACTCTTTATTTTACGTCTATCGTAAGATATACAGTCGTTAAAAGTAGCCTAGGCTAGATATTTATTCAATTTATCTATTAACAGTCTTATACTATTATATATTATAGTAGTACCGAAGGGTTACTTAAATGGAAGTCCCAAAAACGGTTTAAATAGTGTATACATTTTTAGCTTAATAAATCATTTTTCATTTTCATAATTTTGTAGTCTATCCGAAAACGTATAAGCAGAATATCATAACACTATCTTAATAAGGTAGTGATTAAAATAAATGAGAATACAATATTTCACACGCAATATGTCCAGTCGGACGACATCAATTGATACTCTAATTGCTATTTAATGTAGCCATCACAAGATAAAGCAAGTCCTGATTTGTATCGTGTCAATTATTCTGACACATGATTTGAACATGATTATATATAAAATAAACTATATATACCGAACAAGGATATAAATCAATTATAAGAATGTCAATAAAATGTCTAATACGGGTATCTTTGAAAACAACTGAAATCTATTTTATTTTATAGGAAAACGGGCAAACGAGCGGCGGTATCAAAAATGTGGTCGTCAAGGCCCATGGACAACCGCAATACTAGAGAACAGATGCTGCTAGCCTACTTGACACATTTTTAGCCTATCGGTGCTTGGCCGTTAGTAAAAAAACGTGAAACAAAACAAAAAAATAAATAAATCAAAAGTACTCAACTGTAATATGTACACCTATAACCATAAACGTTCTTCATTTACTCACTTCCTTATAAAAAGGAAAAGAAACGCGATATCAAAATACGGCAATTATAATATCGTAAGCGGTAAAGTTGATAGCGACCAGAGAATTAATCAGTTGTGACGGCGCAATGAATTTGCTGAACAATCAACCATCTACAGAAATGGACGGAGACTTCCAATCTTTGACTATACACATACGAGCACATGTGCAAGGTGACACGTTTTATGAACACATACTGACTGCGAACACAAGCAAGGATGTTTAAAAATTATTTCCTATTTTTTTTTACATTCTATCAGAATTATGTTAATTTACTAATATTTCTTTTGCCTCTCCAACTAAGCTTTAAGCTTGTGCTAGGACTTGGTCCATTCGAATGGTGGGATTCGAACTCTCGATGAGGTGATCGAAAATCGGTATCCTTAACCATTAGGCTATTGGCGTTACGTTTATTTTTGTCAGAGGAGAGTTCGCGAGTGTGACTGGTCCTGTCTATTAAAAGTCAAAGATTAAGATTCAATTGGTTACGTACTTGCATGACGCAGTGATGTAATAGACGGTTTACATTGTTGAAAATTGACTTTAATGAAGAAGCGATGCCAGCGAACATACCTCTGAGGACTTAATGATATACGATAAAAATCTTACTCACTTTTATGTTCTTTGACTACTGATTTTAAACAGTCGATAAGAATGGATTTTTATTAAATACCATACAGTCAATTATATACAATATAATTACAATTAAATTGTATGATATTTAACGAAAACAAACGACAGCTCGTTTAACATTATTACAAAACTTATATATGGTCAAAACTTTCTTCGTCGATATTTTGGCCACATACGCACGATCATAGAAAAATTCTGTTCTATACTGTTTATATAACAAAGTTGTAGTTTTGATAACCATTAATGAATAATACAAGAACAGAGGGAATATTTGTAACGTAACTGTGTGTCCTGTATATTTTGTCTATCGATTTCCAAATTAAAAAAATATTATCATATATATTGTCACTATAATGTGTTCAAATAGATTAATAAAAAATAAGTAAAACAAAGTACATGACCTCAATGGTAAGAAATCTTTGTCCGGCGCTGGCAATGGTGTGTCGGGACCTGAGCCAGTACACATGATAAGTAGATATTTATTTCCTAACAATTAATTGCCGACATTTATCTTAAGTACAGACAAATGACTGCAGCGCCCTCCTTCGTTATTAAGAATCGAAGAATTAAGTATTTTAATTGAACGATAAAATTATTGCAAATACAAGAACACGTAACGGTTTTCAAAGTTAACATATTTGTATAAAAAAATGTTGTTATCTCGTATTTTTCAAAAGAAATGAAAAGGACAAGAAATAATATGTTTGTAGAAAAGGAAGTATTAATAGTTTCAAAGAATAACTGTGAGTTTTTCCTTTATAAAATGTCAGTACGTTTTTGTTGATTTACTAATATTTCTTGTAAGCAAGTAAGTTTGAAAAATGTATAATCACGAATTTTTTTTATTAATTATATACCTACTTAAATTAGTTCCTAAGTTCTATATTTTACATGTAACGGTAAATTAAAAAAGAGCTGTTATCAAGGTTTTAATGCTTTGCAAATTTCTCAACGTCCACTTTTATAGGAACCCTCTATAGGGCTGCATCAATCATACCTTGTACTATCTTAATTTTTATAAGTCGACAGTTTACTTTCGATCATATCATATTGTATATTAAAAATATTTAATAATCTTTTAATTAAAATTAGTTATCGAAAATTGTAAGCGATATTTCTTCGTCGTTTATCTAAAGTAGACAAGCATCTTAATAAATGAGCTATTATACTGGCGACCGTTTCACTTTTAGCCTTAACTGATCTGTAGCTTTATTGAACTACGCATCAGTCAACTGCGATCTTATCCTTGCATCGTGGGAAGCTGTGTACAGACGTGACACAAAGCGTGACCGCTCGAACATTGCACGACAAATTTTGTCCGTTGAATAATCAATGTAATAGGATTCTATTATAAATTAACATTACCACACACATCATTGTAGAAGAACTATATGTAATAGGATGGGGGAAAACTTTACTTGGAATTATGTCTTAAAAAAAATCATGAACTAAGAAAGTAAAATTTGATAATAGTAAGTAGAAAATAGTCATCATCATCAGAAGCCTTTACCCACTGCTGGACATAGGACTAAAAATGTACAGTTACTAATATTATTAGCTTATTTCGTCATATTCCATGAACCGAGTGAATTAGACGGAAAATATTTAGTACTGTAACTTATAGTACCTACAATGTATTAGGCTGTATGACAGATTCGTTAAGACTTAAAAAACCGAGGCCAATTGTAGAAAACAAAAAAAAATCGATATGAAAATGATAAATTAGTGTATAATAAGTATTGTAAAAGATTCACATGTCACGATCGTAATGTAATAGTGAACAGTGGCAGTGCACGCCGGTAGTCGTCCGTGAGAACTGAGTAATTGATCTCACTAATCTCGTCTGAACCGTCTGACTTGTCGGTGCTGTCGGCCGACGGAGCCAGCGACTGTCGCCCGAGGACCACACACACTACTGACGTAATCACCAATGAGCTTCGTCTTAAGACACAGATTAAATATGTCTCGATATACATTGGACAATTTACTTATAAATGTAGGTCGCCATTATTGAAAAGATAAAAAAAATTATGTATTGATTAATAATACATTTTTTAATCAGTTGGTAAATATGGTTTGATTGTAGCATTGTTAAAAATTTATATCGTAGCATATAAGAAAACTAAATTTAGTACAATAATGTATACGATACTTTTATAGTGATTACTTTAACAATGCTGGAATAATAGTGAGCAATACGACGCGGTGCGATTTAAAGCGCTCGTTGGAAACCTAAATGTTGTCTAGTGTGCGACAGATTTATTGTTAAAAAGACAATATGAAAGTCTATATTAAAATTGTATACGTTTATACCTTAAGGGCCTCTTCAGCGTACCAAGTAATATTTGGCAAAGTGATTGAACGACACACATCTGTTCGGATCGAGCGTCACATCGGAATTCAGATCAGTGCCCTCGTCAGGTTAAATAGACTTTCATAAGCCCGACTTAGTCACCTCAAAATGTGCACTCAAGGATGTCGCTCGCCGTCGTCTCGCGCTTTGTTGTCACGATTACAGATTTATTGAGTGAATTTTATTGTTTTACAATTATATCCCTTTAACCTATATACTTGGTCTAACTAAACTATTGGAAATATTAACCGGTATATTTATAATTTACGATAACATTATGAATCGACAAATTAGTGTAAAGTTCATTATTTTATTCATTTTTATTGAAAATAATATAGAAATTTATTTTATATACGACAGCTCACAATGTTATTTTGAAAAGAAAGTATTTTTTAAGGTTATTAAAAGGAAACGGATATTCATATGTAATATTATCCAAAAATATGTCGATAATTGTTTTTCGCGGAAGTATGAGCCGCAACATCACCAAAGCATATCAATCAAACCGCAGAGCGTATGTGCGGGCGACGACAGGGTTGTCACCATTGACATAATTTAAATAAAACTTATTAAACAAACGCTACTTCTTTTGTTTTTGTTTTTGAGTATGACTTGGTTATTTCTTTTAAGGAAATAACACTACTTCTGATCATTTTAACGTATTGCACTCGTCTTTATTTGCTACCGTAGCTTGTAGAAGATAAGCTTCATTATAAAAACTGAACTAAACTGATACAATAAATAGACGGTGTAATCTTATTCATAGTACAAGAAAACGCGAACACCAATACTGTATAAGTACTACTAATATAAATTAAAGTAAGCAGCCCTATTAAGTTCAGCGAACGTTGGCCTTGTTACGTTAATGCACCCTAAATTCACCTCCATAAGTGCTAACCGAGAACCGGCACGTCATACTGTTTGCACGACTTACCGATAAATTAATACCGTCCGATCGCTCCCGTGGACACGCACGAAGCGCTCCGTAACCATCCCGACGTGTCCTTCGATGTTAAAACACAATGACGCAACAATCAGTCGAACAATTTGTCACACAAGAACACGGAAACATTTGTAACAATTATTTTAATATCAAATAACTTATCCGTAACGATTTATAGTGTAACTCAAAACGCTAGAAAGAAATTACGCTTTTAGTTTATTCATATATACATACATCTGTTACGGATGCTCTTAATATCGCATTTTTTGAGCGTTGTACCAACTTGAACAGTGTAAGTCCGTATAGGACGACAACAGCCAACACCGGCATTCAATTGTTTTATCATATGTCTAAATAAAGCGACTAAGCAATCACTTAACGCATAGTTATTTAGGTATATGTTAAAAGAGGCTATAAATATACTCGTTAGAGTTTAATAACTGTCGATAGTTAGAATCCTGTGTGAGATGTGCCGTAGGGCAGTAAATTGCGATAATGGACACTAGGTTAATGAGATTTATTTGATGTCTTAGCGAGATGAGAATCAATTAGATGCTTCTGTTTATGTTTTAGTATTTCTTTTTATACTATATTAATTTATTACATAATATCGTAGCCGTTGCGGATATCATTCCAGGTATATCGATCTCACAAAAAGATTTTTTAAGAGCACATTGATCCGCGTCGTTTCGTAATAAACACTTAAATAATAATCTTGTAACTGTCGAGTTGAGACTTTGCGTAAGAACTATACTCGAACATAACAACGTTGTAAATAATTTTACGCATTCCTATTATACATGTTATTACCGATTCGTAAACTAAATATTTCGCTTAATGTATTTTTAATGTTTACCATACGTCTGCTCATCTCAAGGCATTAAGCGCCGTAACACATTCTACCATCAGACTACAGTCACTTTCAAATATACGACACAGTTGAAAGTCAGTGTAGCCAACATTAGTACGTTCTCAAAATATAAAATATTTATTTAATTACGGATTAAAGTATTAGAATTGTTACAAAGGCAAGTGAAAATTAATGCAAATGATCGCTTTGCGGCAATGCGTTCGCGAATTCAGTGATGGTTCATGTAAGAGGATTGAGAACTGATTAGCGCCGGCGATGGAATCTCGGGCCGGAGGGCAGATCGCCGATAAACGGCGACGTTGGCAGCGCATGCGTAATTAGAGATAAACAGAAAATAATTGGCCGTAATCACGCGCTATGAGCGGGCGAGTTAAGGCGGCAACGCGCACAGCTTACGCTAGTTTAAACGGGGACAGCACAGTAAGGCACAACACAACAGAACTTTACTGCTATTGTTTCAATGCGTGCCGACACTGTGTCTTCACTGTGTTTAAGTATCATTCTAGTGCATCGCTCACTCATCTACCTTAGTGTAAAGTTTGCCAGGAATTGTATAACGTAAGCAGCGCCGTGTCATGAGCGTCGAAGCCCATTTGGAACTTACCGATTGAGCTTTAACAGTTTGGCACTTTTTTTCAGACAAACGACTTTTTCATCACCCTTTATCTTGAACTGACGTAAGCAGAGTATAATATGCAACACGTATACTGTATATTTAATACTTTTAATTTATTTATCTCTCGAAATATGATTTACAGAATTTTAAATTATGTCAAACATGTTTTAAATTATTACGTGCTTATACTGCATCTTGGAATTACAAATTTTATTTTTTTTAATGCTATTTTTTGAAACTATTCTTCATATAGACGGAAATAAAATGCCGACTATAATCGGCTTTATAAGGATATTGCACATTTTGATACACTGCCCCAGCGATGCCTTGATAAAGTTGTTACGTTCGTCTGAAATACTTAAATGGGACTATAAATATGCAAATTCACCGATGCTTCAATCATTTCGTAATATATCAGGCTGTTGCGGCCGCTTCTATATTGCAAAAATTTAGATCATATTTCGAAACATCGTCCGATCTTCACGGCAATATACTTTTATGTCTGTGATTTCATTATCTAAAACACATTAAAAGTAATTATTTATTTAAGTGTCATCAATGTCCATATGTGGACGACGTGGGCTTGCTAAAGTTGCCTGTACTAAATTTTATTTTACATTTTAATAAACGAGCTAGCTAGGCGAGCTAGGAGAATAATAAAAATAATGATTAAAAGTTTTTCTGAAACTATATTAATGGATGCAGTTTGGTGTTAATGATTCTAAAAATTCAAGATCCAACGTAATTTTTAATTGATCACATTTTATCAACTTTCAGTTTATAAAGATTTAACAAGCGGTAGAGTGGTGTTGCATAAAACATTAAAATTCGACTCAAAATTTTATAGACGATTTTGTTGCAACGATTGCTGGTTATTTGTGTGAGAATACGTGAGTAGAACCACTTCGGCTCTCACCTCTCGGCGACGCGTCGGATTAACAACACGAATCGATGTTTGTACACGTCCGACCTCTTCCAATAATAACACCTGATCGATCTCCGAGCCGGTAAATTGCCAGCCGCAGACACACTTAAGAAATAACGAACGACCCATATATCATTGAACAATTCTTCACTAACAATAGTATTTGTACTACAAAGCGATAATTGCCACATTGATGTAGAATTCGAGATCGGCCAATCTCATTTGTAATTTACGAAAGGTTTGATATAATTTAGTCGATTTTATATGCAAAAAACTATATGAATAAAATGTCTTGTATACAACATTATACAACTGTTTTATTTTAATCTGATTAGAATTAAAATAAACATAAGCGCCTGCGCCAACCAAATTATTTTAAATTATTATTCCATACATAAATTATTGAAATAAAATAGAAATACATCTAAATTATAAAATTTTCTTATCATCGAAGAACGTCGTATATCTCATTAAGTATTTGAATATTCAACAAACGGACAAGTCAATCCTCGTTCGTACATCGTACCAAGCGAGACCGTTACATAAGTTACGGAAATTTCTTACAAGTGAAATGAATACCGATACAACAATAACCTGAAATCAAAATCAACAACGCTTGTGCGGGCCGGCGAAAGTATTGAAAGCCGCAAACGGTTCACGCATGACCCCGCGGGTCAGTCGCACACTCACTGACACATGTCAATTAGGAGGCTGCGAGCTGCGGGCTGCTGCGATTGAGTGCTTCAACGTGTTTGTGGAAACCCTTCAGCGTGATTGATTCATTGCCCGTACCGCGCGCTGCGCGACAACTGACCGCGCAACTTGCCAACGCAAATCTTATGTCGCTGCATATATTCCCGTAAATTTATTCAAATTGGATAGAGTTAAGATTAATAATTATTATTCGATTTAAATTGTTCTTGTTAAAACTTAATAATCAGTTTAAAGACAGTATTTCTTTCCTTACTAAATAAGGATGAGATGATTACGAACTTTTTTATTTATCAACAAATACCGTACATTTAAATACTAAGCTGGCTGTACGTTTCAATGCTATTGTCATAAAAAAAACATAACACAACCTTGTATCATGCGTGAAATACAAATATAGCCAGGCAAATGCATCAACAATGTTCAACATGACAGTCTTGCAAACTTACATGTAGATGTTAACAAGAAAGCTAATTGTTTTTCCATTCAAAGGACAACACTTTTCTTTGAACTTTAAAAGCTAGCATTTATATAGCTTTATTCTTCCACACAGACGTAATTTTTTTTAAGTCTAATTATTCGTAAAGTACTTCTATAAGTCTAGTAAGTATATATTTCACATTTTTAGTATTCATAAAATAAAGTTTTACATTGTTAAAAATAAGATATACATTTGTCGCCGCGATTGTATCTGGTTCCTTATGATTGGTCGACATGAAACAAGCTTGTTTTGAACATTTAGATTGACAGCGAACAGAAATCATATCGACACCACGCTGGTACGATAATATTGCCGAATTTATTGTCTGCGAGCTCAGTTTATCCGACGGTGGCAATATAAATAGCGAATAATCGTGACGTCGTAGGTTCACCGGAGACTGCGGCGCGGCACCACCGTAACATACACCCCGCGGCACCTCGCGGCACCCCGAGGCACCCGTGGCACCTCGTGGCAACTCACGGCACCACGCCTGCGCATTCCTCTCCACTCCCGATCGCAGTTGAACTTTGCTCTTATTGTCAATTCGTGCCCACCGGTGCGTCGTACTTAGAAACGCTATTCCCATTTAAGAGGACCCCTCAAGATAAACGCCTTTGTTCGAGGGTTGATAATACTGTCTTTGAAAATTACGAGAAACAATAGACACTGCACTATCGCATTCAGGCGGCAACATCAGCATTGGAAGTACTTGCGAAAGGTACACCCAGATCGTGGCTGTTGTTGGTACCCACTCTACTCGAATTCTATTTAAGATTTAACGTTAGTTTTGTTTTTAAGACTCACTCATTTTAAACCGTAACACATCCAAACCATTGCATCCCCAAAACAACCGTTTTCATAAGTAAACTATATAGTTAAAGCCGATTTTTCAAAGCTTTCGCCAAGATGTTCTCCATAACACTCCAAACAGCTTTAGAAAATGCAAGAAATCATTAAATTAAATTACGTTCACTTTTCATATTTGGAATAACTTTCTACGTGTAATAATTGGTTTAAAAAATGTGATAATTAGTTTGGTTAAATATAACGGGTAAGAAATATTAATACCAACGATAGACAGGTGTTTTTGTTTTTTTTTTGTTTACTTCTTAAGCTAACGGTTCTTAGCTTACTCGTGTTTTATTCAATGGCTTGCGATTAATTTGCAATTACACCGTTGTTTATCTTTTTTTTTTTCAACTTTTGTAAGTTGCAGCTTACAGCAATTGAAATTATTATCCCGTTATTATACATGCACATAGTTAACTATTTTTGCAAGACAACTTTCTATTGACATATAAAAAGTCTTTGGACGTTTTATCGTACCGTTTCCACAGCGGAACGTCGGTATAATAGAATTAACTGGAAATCCGAAATTTTATTTACGCATTTTACTGGCAAAAGTTTTAATGGCTAAGCAACATGTAACCTATTGCTGGGCGTAAGCCTGTTCAAAAGATCTCCACGACGATCGGTCCTCAGCCGCTCCCAAAGGATACCCAAAGACACATCGCTCCATCTTGCAGGAGGCCACGCTGCTAATGTTGAAATTAATAATATATAATAAAAACAATGCAATTTCATCTCTATCAAGTATCACTTGGATCATTGTTGTGAAAATAATAATTGTATCGCATACCATTAGAGATATAACATAAAATAAATTAGTCACGCGATTGTTGCTACAATACCCGGTGTGGTACAAATTCAATTCATTGTGGCTCGAGGCAGACGATCCGTTGACGCAACACAAAACAATGGGGTTCGGGTTCAGCGACCTTTCGGGTTCTGTGACATCGCCGCGAAAATATGGGCACAGCGTACTTAGAACAATCTATCTGCTTAGCTTAAGTTACTCTAAGAATGCGACGCATTACGCCACACTCTATGCACCATATTGTAACAGGCGCCATGTGCTATCATTTTTTTTTTATTTCCAACGTAACACTATCATTTCTTATCATTAAAAGTCTCTTACATCGATCTTAGTTATGGGAGAATATATCTGGATATTATTTTAAAATCATACTTAAAATAATGTTTCTAAATAAGGTAAATTATAACGATAAATTGGTCCACAGAGTATAATAAAAATATTTCTATAGATTTATTAATTAAAAAAAAAGTTTTTAGTCTGTTGTAGTATATATTTTTTTGTATCTGTATTGAACCGCAGCGTAGCGGCAAAGCTCGTCGGCACGGTGTGTCAAGATGAATGGTGCCCGGCTCGTGCTTGGACACGCCTTCCACAATTATGTATTGTTGAAATTCAAATTAGAATATGTGCTGGTGGCGTTTGAGTAATCGAAACCAAATACCGCATAATAGGAATAAGAATTAGGATAGTATTAACGTTTACCTTGGAGACTATCGATTTCATTTCGCACGACTGTTTCATTGACATTCGTAATTAATTGAGACTTCATTTAAATTTTGTATAAAAAAAAAAACATATAAAAGAAATTACTGCACAATAGACTCTCTTCTCTTCTTTGTCGTATCAGTCTTGTCAGACTGGTCGTGGTCGTCATCATTTAGCGACCCGCTTTACAAGACTATATCAGTGAAATTGAGAGCATGCTGGTTACAAGACCATACAACATTTTTAATGCAACGATAATAAGATAAATGCATTTTAAACGCTATAATTTTGCAAGTGTTAAAATATTAAAATTATACCGAAATTACGGTAAGTTCATGCAACCAGATCTGAGGCGGAGTGCAATTCGGGTCATATATTCGGGTGCTCCTCGCCACCGCAGTGTACTGGCTCGGCGCAGATCTCGGCGCAGCGCCAGCGGCGACCGGATAATGCCTGCTAGCGGCCCGCGGCCCGCAATCACAGTAATACGACCTCTTTACCGCACGGACCTGCGACGTCTCATTTAGAACCAAATGCGGCGCGAACTCGCTTCAAATTGAAGCTTTTCAGCGCAATTGCCTCACGAGCCGTAGACTGCTTTAAACCGTGAAGTACGCTACGCGGCAACAGTATTAGGATAGTTACTAGATACGTACTTCAAACTATATTCATGAGACGGTTACATGTTTTTATACAGACTAGACTTTATATTTTTTCATACTAACAACAGCTGCAGCGCATTAAACTATTTCTTGACGACCTTTTAACACGATACAATCGAGTGTTTGTGCACGCGAACATTTTACTTTTATACATACTTAATTATTATCACCGTAATCGTCCCTGTCTGAACTTTACGCCCTTATCTAATGAATTAACGGTAAATTAACCGTTCCACAGAACAAGGATCAAGAAAGTCGATTACCGCTGAAAGTTTTTGTAGAAGTTAATGCGCGTTTCGTGCAGTACCTGAACGATTTGGGTATGTATTATCTAGTGTTTCGTAACGGCATTGTTCGAGGATGTTGGCACACAATGGAACACCAAGAGCGTACCTGTCGAGGGAAGTAGGACGCACGAGGCTCGTGGCGAAGCGTCGCCGGCTGCGATGGTAATGATCACAAGAAACTTATCAGTATTATTGAGGTATAGTGATGTCAGACTGTAGAATTACATGTATCTGTACATA
>JAODUI010000001.1:5602751-5613651 GCA_027563995.1 Papilio gigon | reverse complement strand
TGAGGCGAGCCGAGGTGTAAATTAATACGATCGTATTGAGTCTACCGCTATGCGGTCTCGCTGATACGATTGTGGGGGCCATCCTGCCCCGAGCCACTCGCGACCACCTCGAGCCGGCCTTGCGTAACCCTCGGCTATTCCCTGCACAGAAACGCCCGAGGCATTCTACCTAATAGATTCTTGCAAAACCGATCGGTACTGAAACCTTTCAACCCTACCGCCATAAACTAATACGGCGCATTAGAGAACGGCCCGAGATCGTACACGATTACCATGTAAATTATTTTCGACAGACTGTTTGCCGTCAAGATGTTAAAATTTTAATTACGTCGACCCCGCGAGTCACGTCGTGCCGGCCTCGTTGAATGACTCGTTGTTATTTCGATCTGCGATTGAAACAAACGAACAAACGTAGCTCTTAATGCAACAACAGTAACGTCATATTTAACTAATTGATCCTTAGAGTTCTCATAGCTCATCGCGCGCTAGAACCGATTAATTCTAATTATTGTAATTAACTTATGAGTGACAGGTTTTAAGCAATGACATTTTTAATACGATAAGTTGCAGACACTCTGTACGTGCCTTACATGTTGTAAGAAGGCAATGAAACCTGTTAAGTAAATGTCGAAATTTTTAACTTTTACCCTTTGACATTTTCGGGGTCGCCCCAGCCAATTACCGGCGCATTCGATACAGAGTAGCAGGTAAGTGACAAATCTTAATAATCTCTTAATCTCATGTCGCTTGATATTGCTGAACTACACAAAGGTTTAGGCTCCTACGGCAATCACATTATACAATAAGTAACCTCTTACAAAATATAACAATCATGATAGTTACATACTGCGCAAGGCATTGGGAAAACCTATGCCCAGCATTGGGCAAATAAATGCTGATGATTATTATAACCCCAGTTGCAACTGAGTAGGGAAAGCTCGAAAGCTTTTATGATTAAATCGCGGTTCTTACGAGCTTTATGTTTTATTAAATTAATTACTACAATTCTGATTATTTTAACTTTTTTTCGTGCAAAACAAAATGAGTAAATAAAAACAATTGAATTGATGTATTTTTTTTATATCGTGTACATATAATCTTCGGCCGTCGTTCAGCTTCAATTTTGACAGATTCATCTATTTAAAAGTTCAACAGATATACGAAAGGAGGACGGTGGATTATATTCTTAATGTTAATATATCAGATACTTAAATTTAAATTCAATTTAAAGATTCCTTTAACAACGTAATAAATAAATTATTAAGCGTTGACACGACTTAGGTTCAAGATATCAAACATGACAAGATTAGAGACCCGGCAAATGATATCCTACTTTATTATACAGTCGTTACTGAAATAACTTATATATCGCGGTTGTAAATTATTTGAGTGTCAAACAACGTTATGTGCTGGCCGCAGTTTAAATACGTTCGCACAGTAAATCTGCGCCACAGATTACGGCCGATAACAAATGTATATTTTCTCAAATAGAACGTTTGATATATTATATCTTTAATATGACATAATTCTATTATATTCTTTTAAATAAAACTAAGTGAAACATAGATGCATTTAGAATGTCTTCAATAGATTATTTTAAGTCTATTTACTATAAAAAGCATTGTTGCGTAGCATCCCATATAATAGTTGAATTAACAACACTAGTCTATTCCATATTCTTCAAAAATATTGAGTCTGTGTCTATGACTGGTGGATGAGGGCATGAGGTTACTTTGGTTGCGGATGTCTATCGGATGCCGTTGTTTGTTTCAGCAAAATAAATGTAATGTAATATAAATAAAGTCTTTTATAAAATGTATTCTACATTTAAATAGAAATTGAATGTTTAGTTCCTTTGTTTCAATCTTACAGATATTGTAAATGCGATTTTTACATAGATGTTTGTTACTTCTTATTTCCAAAACATGGCCTAGTCTGGAATACCACATAGGCTACTGAATAAGTATTTTTTTTTAATTTCGCGCGGACGAAGTCGCCGACGATAACTAGTATCATAAGAAAATACTCCGTCTGTTTAAATTAAAACCCGAATAAAATCTACAAGACAGTTTTTATTTACGTTTCATCTTAATTTTAATTTTTGAATCACGTCACGATTTTTGTAGAATTCTTATTAAATACGATACTAATAAGCTAACTGTAAAACTTCGTTATATTACTTATTGCGTTGCTTAACATATGTATGTATATTTTTTGTAAGCCTAAGAAATGCTTAAATGAGATTTAATGAGCTTCATATGAATTATTCATTGTTTATAAGAAATTTATAAGTACAGACGTATACGATATATTGCTTATGAACCGTAGATATGAATTTACACCAAATAAAATAGCTTTTTACGAGAATTTATTACACTTTATCAATTTGTAATTTTTATTTTTTAAATTTTACTTTAACTTAAGTTGCAACGATCATAAAAATAAGTAAACCTAATTATACTGTCTCTATACTAGAGAAATTTTTACTTTTAATTAACTTCATTAACAAACTAATGTAGAAAAAAACATAGGTAGTTATAAAGTAATTGAGAACCTTTTTAAATTATTAAAATCTTCGTGAGAAATATCATTATACTACTTATAAAAATGGCTAACTCACTGGGCTTGAAACTAGTCGGTACCTACACCGATTTGCACGTGAATAAATTATAAGTAGTGTAGAGAACCTATTTTTTTTAAATCAACAACTAATATTATATGCTTTACATCTTTGTAATTACAAAATTTTGTAGAAGTCATGACACTTGCAATAGGATTTCTAGCAACAAATTTAATTGACGTTTAACAATTAAGGTTAATAATCTATTATCGTAATTCTAAATCAATAATTTAATGATACAACACATAAACAAGTTTTATTGTGACTTTTAGTAAATCAATACACAACCATTTAGCAATTAAATATCCGGGTTAAAGTTCAAATAGAAATTACAAGTTGGTAACGATTCATCACTTAAAAGATAATGAGTAATTATTGCTAGGAGTTATATCGTACACCTTTTAATAACACAATAGCCCTCAGTATTTGAGTGTCAGCGCATTGATACCCTGTCACTTACTTAACAAGATTATGGACTTCAATATTAAAAGCATTTACTTTTTATATTTAACAGTTAAAACTTAGGGTCCTTCAAGAAGAGAGCGTACTTCTTATAGGCAACGCAGCTGCAATTCCTCTGGTGTTACTGATCAAATAATTTTAGGCATTCCGCAGCTCGTGTGCCCCCTTTTGTTATAAAAAAAAACAAATTGTCTTCAATTGTTTTTTTAGATATTACTTTTTAAGTGTTCACATTTCACAAAATGTTATACTAAAAAGTATTGTGAATAAAATATTAAAAAAAGAAATGATAAATAACAAACACTTAGACTGCAAATGACAAGAGTCTCATAAAAGTATATATGCTAGTGTCATTAAAATTAACCGAGATCAAATACTGAATATGAATCGGTTTAGAACTTATTATTGAACATACAAAATCGACAGCAGAGGAAAGGTTAAAAAGCTGAAATAAGCGTGCATTAGGAAAGAGGTGGGCCGCCGGGTCGCGGGTAGAATGCAAACTGCCGCCCATACATTAAATCTGCTGCATTCGAATTGCAAAGTCGTGATTTGTCAAAGCATAATCTAAAGAACCGCAATATTCGCACATCGTAATTATTATCTGTGGTAAAATGGCACCCAAATCTTTCGTACCATCTCACGGTTTGCACCCGAGGACCGATGCTCCACGTACTCGTATCCCTGACCAATATTGCACGATGCATGGCTCAGCGGCTGCGCGGGCGCAACTATCGTCTACACCTATCGTACTTATAAATTCAAGTTAAATACATAATCCTACACGTCTTAATCACAATTGTTCCTTAGAAGAACCAATTTGATTAAAAACAAGTTGATGTTAAAAGATTACTGTTAAACATGTTACTACAACAAACTAACTACACCTTGCTAATTAGTAATTATTATTAAGTAACTTTTTTTCTTAATTACTAACCCTTCATTTGAGTCAATTCTTCTTTTGTTTTTTGAACTGTTAAAATGTTGATTTGTATATTATAACACATTGTGTATGTGTAACGTCGCAAGGGCTTTATATTTTATTGTGAACAAATAAAATAAAAAAAAGATGTGTATAATAAAATAAAGATATGATTGACAATGTTATTCAATTTATTTAAAGTAGTCATGTTATAAATCCCGGCTCCCGGCGCAGCGTTGTACAATACAAAAGGGAACAGCGCTCGCGATGGAATCGTTCCCGTTTTGTTGTTATTCGTAATCCGGAATCCTCTATCGATATCTCTAAATTATTTCCAGGGAGCCTCCGCGATGTAACCGTTACAACGAGCTGCGATAACGCGTTGATTTATTACACTGAATATTTAATGACAACAGACAATTGAAAATTTATAGGGCTCACATAAATTCACAGTTAGTATCACGTCCGCTCCGCCGGAGTACGTTGTAAGGCTGTACCTTGTACAGCCCTTGTTTATGCCACATATGTAGACGCGGAACTAGCAGCAGACACTCGGCTCTGCGCATCGCATGTACTTTAAATGGCAAAGTGCCTTTAATAGTTTAACTTATAACACCTTTATTTATTAAGGTTTTCTTTGTTACTTCACTAATTTGGCTCAACAGAACATAAAGTTTTTGAACTTATTTAACTAAGACAAGTGAGATAGTTTGAAGTTTGTTAGTATTAGTGTTCTTTGCTATAGGGAAAAGTCTTACTTTTTATGTGTGCGTCATAATTTGATTTTTTGGGTGTCGTGTTCGAATTTTGAATTCGATTTATATTTTTTTTTTAATAATTTTTGCGCGTAATTCAATCGATTGTGATTTTTTACATTGATTAATTTGGTAAGAAACCGTAAAAATATATTTATTATATTATTATTAGGCGACTATTTTTATAACGATTTTTTACATTTATCCTCAATGAATATGCTGAATAAATATTCCAACAAATGCTTTGTTTAATTCTCTTCAAGTTGCATCTAGCTTCCGAAATCAATGGCTTAATCGGTTTTCAATGTAAATTAGTCATATTGTATGGAAATGTTCCGCGGTCACTACACTGAATGTCAACTTGGTGTAAAATACTTCTAGTGTCTGAGTACGCTATCGTTTTTGCTTAAACATAGTTATTACTTAATTTTTCCATGAAATTATAGTATTGAAAATTTTTATTTGGTTTCGCATATTTATTCTTGTCATTGTCATAGATTAATGCTGAATTCTTACATTTTAGCATTATACATTATTATCGCCTTATTTATTTTATACTATTTTTTCCGTCTAGTATCATAAACATTGACTCTAGGTCAACCTAAACAACTCAGAATGTTTTATAATCTTATAATAAATTAAGCTATTTTATAAATCGATCGATCAAAGATATTACTGTTTCTAACCGTGAGAGCGAACTACCCGCAGCACACCACTGTAATCCGAATTACAAAAACACGAGTCACGAGAATTCAAAAGACAGCGCGTGTTGACTGCTAGCAATATTGTTACTGACAATTTACTTATAAAAATACATATAGCCATCCCTTTTATTATCTTGGAAAAAGACAGAGACAATAATAGACAAATCGGTGCATCTATAATTACTTGTATCTCTATAATTATTATACGTTTACTTTTAACTAATACACCTAATTAAGATTAGGTAGGTGTCTAAAAGATTCAATTTCAACTGCATCAAGTCATTGCTGGTTACGGACCTTCTCGTACTATATCCACGTGTCCACGTCCCAAAAAAATGTATTAAGGAAAGATTTCATGCGTATAAGTTCTAGCAATGGATTTTATCTGTAACGCATTTTAAAGGCAAAGCCAATTTTAGTCGTTTCAAATGTTAATGGTCCATGTGTATTTTAATTGAAATTAATAATGTAAGGTATCATTAAAAGCGAAAGAAAATATTTATTTTGATTTAAAGACTATCGTATTTGTACGTAAGTTCATCAAGGGGTAAAGGGTAGTGGCTATAGCGACTTGCACAAGCTAATAATTGAATTTCCCTCGAAGAACAATTGCTTCGATTACAGCGCGCCCGACACGGATCGACGCCTAATGAATCTCCGCGCTGTCTAGTTATTTACCGAGATAAACTCCGTGTTTACCGGCTACACGCGCATGATTGCACGAGCTCCCAATAAATTAGATTTATCGGGTGAGGAGATATCCACGTACAAGTATGTACGTTACCTATAACGTCGCTATGTTCAGATTTAGCGCCAAGGTCCCGGCAATTTGTTATTACAGAACCTAATAATTAGGAACGTCGTTTTAATCCTAAACATAGATAATGTTATTATAATTAATTTAATGATCACCCGCTGTCTGCGTCGTATGAGAGATTGATTGGGCAAAACATGCTTAGGTCATTTGTAAAAGCTACATATGATAGACTTAAAATCACATAACACTTTAGTTAATCCATCATTCCGTCACCACGGACTAGTTTAAGATATATTCTAATTCATTGCATTATTTAAAAATAAAACATCGGAGCGTTAGAAATTGAATTTTAAATGACATTAGATAAAGAAAAAAACACTTGAACGAAGTAACACTTTTAATAAATTAATCTTTTCTTGATTCTTTGTCAAAATTGAAAAGTTTAATCAACTTTGATGACTACCCACTAGTTATTTACAATCTACAGAAAAGAGAATTAAATAATTAGGCAATACGTTGGACAATTTGAATTTCATAACAGTAGTTTTATTTATTTAGACTTCAAAGTTGCAGATAGAAGATATAGTAAAGTAGTCGAGTTTTGTCGTGTAGAGCGTTTCTTATATTATGCCGCAAAAGCAATGTAACAGGAGGCAAATACTCGTACTCGAGGCATGTCGTAAGATGAAACAATTCAATCTCGAGCAGCCGTCGGAGCCGATCGCCGGCCACCGCTTCAATCAATCGGATGCAAGACCATTTCACGATTTCAATATATTTTAATGAAATGTCAGCACTTAGTGAAACCTCCATTGTGTAAGGTAACCGTACCCGACCGGCTCCCTCCCGATATTACCATTCAAGTTAGGAACACAATGAAGTTTATTAATGTAATTTATTATTGAATTCTGCGCACAGGTATTATCGCTGAGAGGTTGCATTCACCGACCAAAAACTTTGTGTTCGTTTGAAATAATCGAATATATATAAATAATAATCAAATGTATCTAGTTTAAATCATACAATGTTAAGTTGCAGAGAATGTATTGTTAAATTTCAACTACAAAGAAACAACGAAACTATTTTAAGCACTGCAAAAATTAATCTAACTTACTTTTTTGTATAACTTTATATCTAATCAATACAAAAAAGACTAATACTATAATCGTTTTTTTATTGTTATGACAATATTTCAATTGGTTCGATAGTGGAAAACTTCCAAATTGTGGCATATGTTATTGTCCTGTTTACATTTAGAGTTATAAAAAATAAACGAAACTCTTGCATATTAACAACTAATTTAGGAAACATAAAATAATAAAATACTATTGTATTACGACTGTTCGTCTCTATAAATAGAATTGATTGACGTCAGTCGCCACACCGACTTTGTTCAGGTAGAGAGTATAAATCAACTCTATGAAGCTAATTCAACCATCTATCAGATTCACATATATTATTGAAATACATTTGCATATAAACATTTTCCGCATAAAGCGTAGTATTGTTTTCTTGATCGAATATAAACGTAAGTTCAGACTTGAACACAAATATATCGTAAGGTGAAGACGCTGTTTAACCATCGTAATGCATGCTTTATAAGTGGAAACATGACACAGGCCGCTTCTGCAATAATCAATTTAAAGGCAAATCGAGCACAAGGAACGGCGGACAGCAAAAGTGGCGGCGGCGGCGGCGGCGCAGTCGACTGTCGACAGTGAACAGTCGACGGCTAGCGGCCGGAGGTTCAATATCTATTAGCGGTAATATGTTAGCGGAGAGATGGCTCTGGCCCAGATCCGAGCCGGTCGGACCAGTTCCCCGAGCATCCTTGCGTAACCGCGCGCGCCCGCTTCGCTTGCAAAAATGCATTACCATGCTCCCAAATAACATGCGCCCCTCCGCACGCTTTAATATTCGCAAATAACATACCACTTATCCCAGGCCCCACCGCAATACTTGCGATTCGCTCTGCACTTGCATTTCTTGCACAATCAGCATTGATTTGGACAAAAAAATCGCATTTCTCGCTTTATTACCCCTTTAATATAATTGGGCGTACTATAATCGCGTCCGCGGAACCTTGGAACGACCTGCAATTTTATTTCGAAAATCGGCAATGGCTTATTTATTGAGCTTCTTTTTGTAATTAGCATAGCTACCTCCCGCCTGGAGGTTTGGAAAGAAGGCGACCTCGATTAGAATTCTAAAAAGTTGTATTTGTATCCATGTAAGTAAATTTTGACACAATCATTAGTATTTTTGTTGGTCATTAGCTACAAAATCTATATATGCGAGGAACATTAAATTGATAAAATATCGCATTAGTTATGTCGTCCGCGCATTGTCTTGGCGGGATTTAATTTTAATAAAATTATAGACAGTAAACGTAAATTACATGCAGACGTTTAGTGTTCGTGTATGAAGTGTGTAATTCATGGATAATCCGCGGTTCCCATGCGGCCGGCATATCTTCGTAAACTGCAACATCTAAACATGGGCTTCGTGATAATTTATAGCTAATGGCCCAGAGTACGAACAGAGCGTAGCGCTCTATCATATGATACGCGAGCTTCCTTTATAGCTACCATGTCGATGTATAAAATTTAATTATTTTTTAAGTTATATGTTAAATATATGGCAAAAGCATCCATCAATCGAATATACTATAAAACTATATAGAGCTAACTATACCTAATTAAACAACATACAGTTAACACGTATAAAATATTCGCCTTATATAGAGTATACATGTATTTCGAAATCGACGAGAAAATAAATCTGAAACGCTCTTTGTACCTATACGTACAGAATTTTATTCAATGTTCAAATAAAAAAAAATATTCTCGGCTACAGTGATAAGATGTTGACAATTCTGAATTGATATAAAGTCATAAAGTGACTAATTATGTCAACTCAGTATAAATATAACACAAATTATTATACAGCAAGATACATAATAATAGTACCGACAATACTAGAACTATTAATAAAGTAATAAAATTTAAAAGACTATTAACCATTCTTTTAGCGATAAACATGAGGTGACTAAACAAAATCAGGTAAAACGAGAGAATTAAAATAAAGATTACTGTTACATCCAAGTCGGCCATATCAAGGAAACTCGCGGAGACCTGTTTAGGAAAAAAAAACACATCAGACGGCCTTGAACAGTCCGCTTATTTTAATACAGAAATCGGCGGCGCGACTGCAGCGCAGCCAGCTCCAAGCTTTAAGTTTAATTAACACCTCCGCAGTATGTTAATTGAATCTAGAATGCGGTAACGTTTAACATCGTTTCTGTTTATAAAAGCTACTGTATTCGTTAATACATAGAATATTTTGCACGCACCTAATGTATATTGGAATTCACACAAAACAAAAAACGGACACGCACTAAATAAAATATAACAATGACAGCGAAAGTATTTTATAACTAAACCTAACCTTATATCACAACAGAGGAAGCAGATATATTGTTTTCCCTTTCATATACTTACAAAGACATCAATATGTACGAGGGAAGGTTGTTCCCAAAATATTAACGTTTATTTTATTCTGCTTACACTTATCTATAACGAGAGCGTGTGTGTCATACATGTGTGAGTGACTCAGTACTTAAGAACTGGACTTGTAATCAGCAGATCTTGATTTCGATTCCCGCCATAAACCAATGTGTTTTTCGAACTACACATCTACATTTAATCTCTATTTAACTGTGAATGAAAATATCGTGAAAACCTGCATGTGCAGGTCCAGATATGTATCTGGAAAGAAATTCAAAGTTATCGGTGAATTTAACCAACCTCTACTAGACCAGCGTGGTTGATTAAAGTTTAGTCACCAATATCACAGGGTAGACTCTATACCCGTCGGTTAAAACATATAGTGAGCTATACAATAATCAAGGTTATTTCACGGTAATGCAATTCGAGCACAAACAAACGATTTGAATTTCGAATAAACAGATGACTAATAACGTTTCATAATATAATAACTCTTTGATACTACTATTTACAAGCTGAATTATAAGCCAAGGCAATTACATATTACAATATCGTAGACAGTTTAAACGTCGAACACAGATTAATAATACTCTTGTACACTTCAACGTCAATAATTGACAAATAAAATGCAACAAAGGTGTGCCTATTTATCACAAAACACCTGACAGTTAGCGGCGACGTGAATAAACGTGCGCCTTGTTACGTACCAATTGCACGCGCTCAATCATCTGTACGAAAACCCATAACAACGATTTAGGAACCATAAAGTAACTTTCTTTTTTTATTGCCACAATAAAGGCTTGTAAACGTTTACTTTACTCATAGCCGTCGGAGTTGAAACAAGAAGTTTTAATTACACTTTTTCTGAGGGGAGATTAGTTAAAAATATAAGCCTATAATTAGACAACAGCCAAAACCGCGATTAATTAACATGACTAAATAATATAAGAAAAAGTAATGTTTGCTATTTTGTTTAGTTCATCTTATTACTGTGTTTTATACAAAAGCCTGAATTAAGTTAAGGAAGTCATTATCATCACATCAGCCACATATCACCCACTGCTGAGCGTAGGCCTCTTCCAAAGATCCCACGACGATCCATCCTCGGCCACCTCATCCTGGATACACCGCCTACATGTAAACACTAAATCTCACAACTAATACTGTAAACATA
>JAODUI010000001.1:5588642-5602651 GCA_027563995.1 Papilio gigon | reverse complement strand
AGATCCCACGACGATCCATCCTCGGCCATCTCATCCTGGATACTCCCGTAAACTTGACCGGATCATCGGTCCATCATGCGGGATGTAGGCCTACTCACGCTGCGTCGACCTGTCCGTGGCCGCCATTCCAGGACTCTGGAAATAAAACTTGTAAAACATTTTTAGTACATGTTTAATGATTGCATTATTGTCAATACATTTTTAAATAGTTTACTGCTGAGGTTGTAAGATTACAATCAATTGATTAAAGTTTGTTTTAAGTTGAGATAAAAAAATGTGAGGCTTCATTTGTGACTAAAACATGGACAAAGCCAGTATGCGATTTATTAATTTATTCAATTATTATAAAAAAAATGCTATCAATTATCTTTATAAACATATCCTACAAACTATCTTAAATATGGTGCTACAAATTAAATTAACTGGAACCAATAAAAAATTCAATTATTGTATAAAAAAATACGTATAGTAAGTGACAACTTGAACTCACTTTTGGTCAGTAATCGATATCTTGAATCATCAGACTAATTCGGCACAAGAAAACATATGCAAAACACGGAACATATTTCCCACGCGAACTGCATTTTGAGTAGGTAATACTTATGGAGTATTGCACAAACAGAAGTAGGTAGGTATAGCTTAGCGTAGGTAATGTAACTAATTTTGTCGGCGCTCGGCACAATTTAAGTGCTTGCTGGTCGTTGATTGTGCAGCCTCTTACAGGCGCACTCGGATTTAATAAAATGTTCATAAAATTACCTTAATATACAAACGGAATTAATGTAAACCTGTTGGCCGCAGCCAGGCGTCTGTCTAATCAATTGCGTTGCATTAAAATTTATAATGAATAATAAGCATCCGATATTAAGACATCCGACACCTCGTTAGTGCCTGTTAGTGTTATTTAAATACATTGTTTTCTCGTCCTGCTCCGACGTAGGGTTGGTACTCGACTTAGCGTGTGGAGTATATTGACATAGAGTTGTGTTGTATTGTTAGATGTTGAGAAGGAAAGCGGAGTCGGTAGGGTCAGCAGAGCGACTCGTGACCGGGGCCCGCGCGCCGACGAGGTACCGTCACGACGCCCGCGGCCCCGCGCCCCCGCCGCCCTCAAATAACATGATATTACTCACTAACTAGCCATTTCACGCCACGTTTCATTGCAATAATCCCGTATCGGTAAAACAGTTGTCTATACGAATTATTGTGAAACTTTATGGCAATATGAAAAATTGTTTATGCGAACCGTTCAAAATGCAAATAACAAATAAATCATCACTCGTTCATGAATTATTTATTAAACATTTTGAAATATTTTACCTCCGAAGATACCGAACAGATATTCTTTGATAAGATCCAACAATCACTATCAAATTTAAAATGGCGGTATAAAAAATACTACAAAATAATAAAATAATGCTAAGTTATTTTTTTTATATTTTTTCATAATACAAGTTGATAAGATTTACCAATGTTAACCTTATTTTTATATCTATACTAATATTATAAGGTAGACACATTTGCATTTTTCTATGTAAAAAATAAACTTAAATACTTGTGGACCGATTTCAAACGCGTTTTTAGCTTGAAAAGATAAATTTTCACTGACTAAGAAAGGCTATATTTTTAAATCCTGACGGACGATGTCGCGGGCAAAAGTCTGTCAATAAAAATTAGTACAAGGTCCATATAATGAATAAAAAAAGTATCAAAATATGATGTTTTCATATAAAAAAAAATCAGAGAACGAAATTCGAACAACTTTGGCATAATTGCTCAGCGACATTTTCGTATTACCTTACTACATAATTGATTTTATCTGTTACTGCATTCGTAATTGTAGTAAGCATATCGACATTAAATTCTCTTTTCACATTTTTTTTTTACTGTCCATTTTAAGACATTTATCGATCGATTGACCCGAACGTAAATAAATAAAGGCAATAAGGTAAAATTCGTAATTGACCTGTGCTCTCAATAAAATATTTTCTTGGTAACCGCAGATATACTTTTTGTTCTTGGCAACAATACCTTAGCTTTCTTTCCGGGTTTGACATAAACTGACATGGAGTTAGCTGTATCTCTTCTAATCATCTTCATTAGCTCACTATACGTCCGCACATAGGGGTTCGGAGCCTACCTTACTATTAGGAGCCATAGTGAACTACGCTGGCCCAGTGCTTTGTCCAGTGGTTGACTTCACACATATCTTTGAATTTCTCCTCAGATATGTGTAGGTTGCATCACGATGTTTTCCTTCACCGTAAGATGTTAAATAGAGTATCTTTTTTCAATTCGTCAGTATTCATTTTAAGTTATTCGTAGACAAGATTGAAATAACTTTGATGTTATAATTTATAGTAATATTGTATTGGTCAAAATATATTTAAAGAAAATTCTCTCGTCTAAAATTGACTGGTACCTTAAGAGAGCGAATTGTATCTTAAATAGCTGTTCTAAATCTACATTTTATGTAGATGTCATTATTATTAAAAAGCAATGTGTAAATACATTAAAATTAATCGATGTTTTACAATGGACCAATCAATTTTAAACGTATTTATGTTTATTTAATTTGATTTTATCAAAACAAATACTTTTGTCGTTTCTGACATTGAATTAGATAATCTTTGACTTTTGCATCGTAACAGAAGTGATTAAATTTATCATTATGATGTTGACAATTTGTTCATTTGTATATTGAGTTTCTTTCGGAAAATATAATTTTCATGCAGACCACTTATACCTGGTGAGCAATTCATTTTTCACTAGCTAGGTGGAGGCATGGAATCCCTTAACGTTGCTTAAAGCTTGTTATCTTCAAGTGACGAACAATCTCAAAAATTAACGTGTGTTAAGAAAACACTTACTGGCCAGTTGGCTATGTAATGTGCTGCCCCTGTTAGTAAAAGTTATGAATAGTATAGCCTGTTATTTAAGTTGGAATATAATTAGGTTTTATATGAATACGATGTAAAAACATCGATGTTTCTGCACGACATTTAACACGTAGCAGGAGGTGGACGCCGGAAGAAAAAACAAAGTAAGAAAGAAAAATAAGTTAGAAGTTATTGCAACAAAATGATATTTCAATATAGTGATACGAGATTAAAGTGTTGTTGGTTATCTTACGCAATCTAATAAATTACAAGTGTTATATAGTATTTAACAAATTGAACTTTAGAAGTGTTATTTAAATCAAATCCGGACACTTCTCTTTAATTACACGGACATTTTTATTTGTGACGGAAATTTACAACGTCGAGACGTACGAGCGAAGCAATTAAAGCTTTCAAAATTCAGCTTATCGCAGCCTTGAGTTGAACGATCGTTTTATATGCGGCGACAAAAACTAGACAAAGTTTCGCGGAGCCAATTAAACTGTATTTTGTGTCGATTTAAGATAGCTCGGTCCATTGTCTGCGCGAAGGTGGCGTTGGACGAACGCACCGCCCGCCATCGCTCACCGCCTGTCAACTGTTAATGGTTGGACTCTTGCTGCGTTACTCGAGCCACTCCATCATTCCACCGCCGTTTTATTAAGTGTTCACTGATAGCTATTTGTACGAGGTTGTCGAAACAAAAACACTTTTAATCCATCGAAAACACGAGTTTCAATCAATGCTTCGTTACTTTTACCATTGTCAAACATTACCGTTACAATGAATTTAAAAAGCAACATTTGTAACATCATATTTGAGATGTTTCTTCTGCGGTAGATAATTTATGAGTCTTCCTTTTAAGTCATTAGTAAACATAAAATCTATTGTATAAACTATCTAGCGCTAATTATCTCTTATTATGTTTTATTGTATCGCAAGTATCCAATTTTCCGTCAATAATCATAATGTGGTTATTAATAAGAGAATATAAATAGCCGACTAGTCGCATACAATGTAACTTCAACTTTCGGTTTCAAGCAAGATGCCGCAAGCCTTGAATATACAAGTCTTTACTAAACACATGCATACACACGTTTCTACTAGGACAAGTGTACTATATTAAAACGTGTTGAATTCCTTATGATAATTGTTTTACCATTTCTGTATTTAAAAATAATAGTCAACACTTTGAATTCTCTATTACAAAAATAAAGTACGAATAAAAGAAATGGTTTAACAAGTATTGTAATAAATTATAGCACACTAAAATAAAAATGCCTGTTTTTTTATACATATTGAATAATCCTGACAGTGTAATAAATTTAAATGTAATTGGTGTGCAAGTCACCAAAACATTATATTTGATTGCACTTATTTAGAAGACGAGGTTGGCAAGACCCAGTGTAATGAATAAAGGAGGGGCTCACTTTGACATTAACAAACAGCTTAGTGCTCGTATATCCCAGTTTTGTTTTTGAATAATTGCTTGTTGTAAATTAATTACTTTTCTAATTACACGACATAGTTGTCTCGTAATAAACAAATGTATTTATCTTTAACACTGAGTTATATATTAGAGCGATAAATGATTAGCTGAAATTGCATCGTAAATCACGATTTCGGTGTCACGTAAGCGCATTTCAATGCACCGGTTACACGCCTCTTGTTTTTTCGCACAAGCGAACTTTAAGAGCACTTAAAGTGAATTATAATTACACGGAGAAAACAGGTAGGTTTGCATGATTAAGTGGAAATGTTCTGATTAATGGTTTCTCCTCGTGACCCGGAGGAAAATACGGGGGCTTGTTATTAAGATTTTTTTTTATAAATATTCATTATCAATTTTATATACCGCTCGTACTATCTGTTCGAACTGGTCCGTTTTCTCTTTCGACGAAATCGTGCAAGTGCAGGACAATAAATCAGAAGTGTAAAGTTACCTCAATTTACGCTCATTATTTCAGTCGCCCGTGCAATTTGCCGCGAGCTAATTGTATTAATTAATGCACATTAAGTTTGGATGCGTTCAGAATTTTGTTTAAATATTTAATGTTCATTTCATAAATAATAACACATCTGTGGCCGCGTCGCCCTCGCCGCCGCTCAGCTATTCCGAATATTTTATTGCAATTAAAATATAGAATGTTGCAAGAATTCACACGGGAGTTAGAGGAAAACATCTTTTTACATTTAAATTTGTTTATTCTATATTTCAATTTTAATACATTGTAACTTCATCGCGAAATAATAAAAAAAAAGTATTTATTGTTAAAAAAAATTAAAAGTCGAATTCTTTAAATATTATTGTTATTATTCTTAGTATCTAAAATTTGATGTTAAGTGACATTTAATTAAATTAAGCTCCGAACATGTCCTCAAAATATTTTATGAAAAATATTTAAAAAAAAAACTAATTTACGTGTTGCAAGTAAAAAGTTGTATACCGTATCAAGTGCGGCAGGGCAAAGCGAGACCGAAATTGGTCGCAATTAGCGATTTCGCGGCGGCTCTGGCGGCCGGCGGGTGCGATGACGTCCGCTGACCCATGTCGCAGGTCACTCGAGCCCGCTCGCCCCGCGCAACGGTACCACGCTCAAATCGACCACTCGCATAATTGCACCCGTTATTCACCGCATCAGATCGGGTCAGTTCATAATACTATAAGAATATGTTAATGATTGATAAATTCTATAATAATTAAATGTAATATGTAAAACAATTATAAAAAGATACAGTTAAAACTGTGTCATTAGATATGGTTTTGTATGAAAAGAGAACATCGACTTTTTGAAAATTCATAGGGTATATGTCTGTTATATGAGTCAAGTCAAATTGTTTTACGTTACGATGATAGGTGGCGGTAAATTAGTTAAACAAGCTTTTTATTTTTCTTATGTGTTAATAGTACTTACGAGTATCCTCTCATTACCATTTAATAAGAAGTTATATTGTTTCAAAATCTCAATATTTTCCCGTACTATCATTTTATAGAAACATTACCTCTCAAAAGCAAACAAGATTAAAAGCCTTACAAGCTTGTACTAACTAAATGTGATTACGAGGACGGAACGATAACATCGTTGAATGCTTAGAGTTGGTGTACCGTGGGATAGTGTCCGCTGTTTGGACCGCGAGCACGCCTATTCCTCAGGGCGGGGCGGAGTGCCATTGGTTACCGGCAGACCGTGACAACAGTTTCATTGGACAAACAGACAAGTGAAAGTCAACAAAATTTTTCGTAACACCTTGAACAAAATTGTAACTCAAGATAGGTCATGTTTTGAGACGACTTTATACTCATACGAAAAACAGTCACCAATTTCTCTATGCATAAATTGACGAAGTATTTTGCTTCGGTGGTCTATTACGAAGATAATTCATAAGTTTCATTCTATTTTCAAACAGTTATTATTTAAATAAGACGAATAATATGACCATAAAATATTTTATCTTTACGACCACTTCAAATGTATTTCTTTTTAATAATATAACTGGCGAGTAAAATATTTTTTCGAAATCTTTAATAATATTTTTATTTCTAAAAGTAGCAATAGTATAATATCAACATAAAAAGTATTAACCATAATTAATTTCACGTTGTTATAAACGCCTTCTAGACTGGCCACTTTACTTAATTTTTTCTATGGAAATGATAAAGCAGCCTAATGTTTATTCATCTATAATTAATTATTTACTTAGCTCTAATCTTAATTTGATAAAATATATTAGGCAGCGAAACGAGCGAACTCGTTTTTTGCCTAATTTTCTTTGACGTCAACAATACATAGATTAACACAATTCATCGAATTCATTAAACAAGTTACAAATTTTCCTTCATTCCTCGTTCAGTTCGTTTCTGACTAGACGTATGTAGGCATCACTTCGACTATTATAAACAAATAGATTTTGTACTCTGAAACGCATTAAGATGCAAATTGGTACTCGTATAACTCGAAAATTAGCATTAAGAGCGACAATATTGAATGGTGACTCAGCACATCATACCATCGACTCCGGTTACAATGTGACGCAAGTCGCTCACGAGCAAGCCCAGCCGACAAGTTGATTGCAGCGAGCCCGCCCAAACCCTCAATGTACATCGGTGAAATTAAATTCTAAAGAAACACACACTCAAGACAAATTGAAGACTTTGATAGTTACATCAGTTCTTACTATTGTAAGACGAATCAATTAGTTAGTATAATAACCAATTACTCTTATTCATGATGGTGAAAGTATAAATCGATTTCTTATATTAATGTTTAGAACAAAATAAAAATAGATCGAATAATCACGTGGCATAAAACAGCATATTTCTACAAGTATATCAAGTTTATTACAAAATGTAGGTGTTTATTAAAAAGATCGAACATTTCATAACTCGGCCAATATTATTATGTCATAAATTAATATTAATCGCTACGTAGCAAAATGTTTATTTTTAAAAGATTCGTCCTTCATTTGTCTTTCGGAAATCCAGTTTGTATAATTTAGTTAATTCACCTTGAATTTACTTAAATTTCGTTGTAACAGCTGTGATTCATAGTTTTTTTTTTGCAAAAATGTGTAGGTATTCATTATATGTGTACTAATTAAAATAAAATAAGAAAAAAACAAGCTTTTTACAAATACTCTCGTTGTGACATTTTTTAATAAAATCATGAAAACAATATTTTTGAGAAATAAATAACGATACGAGTAAATAATTTAACTAAAAACTAAAGAACATTTATTTTCAGTTAAGTTATTTGACAATCACCACCTTAGCCTGTTAACAGCAAAGTAACGTTAATTTTTAGAGAACTGAAAGGAAAAAGTTCTAATATCCATACATTTCAAAGTTAAGACTGCTATAATATTCTATTCTATTCTAAAAAAGGACAGAACACTACCAATAATACATTACATTGTGTTATGTACAAAAAGTATTTTACAAAATACGCGCAAAAGCCGTGTATCTATAAATAAAAAATAAGAAAATTAATAGTTGACAGTTGAGGGTTCAACTGTCAATTTCTCAATTGCCAACTGACGTTTCAGTGACAGATTGAAAATACACTTTTTGTGTTTGAAGCTGTTGAGAAATATAAAAATCAAAACATAAGACACTTAAAGATTTTTGTTAAGCTATAGTTTGGATTATTACGTCACAAAGATTGTATACGCTAAATATGATAACCAATTTTGATAACCTTTGTAATGATTTAGAAAAACAGGAGTTAGAGGTATAAATTCTAACCTTTTTAATAGTGGCGAAAATTAGAATTATTGAATAAACTTTTTCTTTTATTTTCAGGCACCAAATGGAGTATCGTCGCCTTCTATATATGCTCAATTATTGGCTATTTATTTATACCAAAATGATTTGTAAGTATGTTTATGTTGAAACAAAAGTGGAATATCTTCAACCTTAGATTCAGAAAAAGTGTCTTAAGTTTGTATGGTGATGATGGCACTTGTTTTATATGACATATAACATACATTTACTCTATACTTACTATGAGCTTGCAAATTTGCTTCTGACTCTGATTGGTGTGTTATTATTTTCAGATGTAATGCCAAATTCTTATGGAAGAGAATACCAACAAATGTAATAAGCAGTAATCCAGAAATATGTGCCGTGTGGACGGTAGCTCAGAAGTTGTGGAAAAAAGATCTTGCCGGGACGTATCAGGCACTTGCAACATACAACTGGACCGAACCAATATCTAACATCATAAGGGCGCTTGAAGGTAACTTAATATTTTAATTAATTAATAAATAATGCTATGAAAACTGTTAACTATAACTATGGTTTTACATTACGGCTATGGCAACCAAATGTGGTTGGTTCTAGTGTTGAAATGTATAGTTCTAGTGTATGCAATTAAAAAAAATTTTGCTTTTTCACAGAAAGAGTACGAGAAAGAGCTCTCAATTTAATTGGTCGCTCATACAGCTCTATCTCACACAGTACTGTAGTCTCTATGACGGGGCTCAGCAACGAAGCGATTTCACAAATTTGCAAAGAACGTAAATGGGAGCTAAGTGAGGATGGGACTACGATCAAACCAATACCACCAGTTCAACCAACGCCTCTACATACTTCTAGCGAAGACCAACTTTTCAAATTAACTGAGTTTGTGACCTTCTTGGAAAACTAAGTAAGATATAAAACTTAATAATAAAGTTGTTTGCGTTTGTAAGTTGTGTTGGTGTAAGCTTATAAACCAACTTGATTACTTGTTCACCTAAATAACTATTTCAAATACATACTACTATGGTATATGATGTCAACCACACTTTGCACATTATATTTCAATATTCATAAATGGTATAATTATTTAAGAAGAAAAGAGTCGGTGGCGCAGTTGTTGAGCGCTTGACTGGACCGGACCGTACTCAATGTTGTCCAGGTTCGATCCCCACCATGTACCAATGTGTTTTTCCATTTTCGATTTGCATATGTACATTATCCGACGCTCTTACGGTGAAGGAAAACATCGTGATGCAACCTGCACATATCGGTGAAGAAATTCAAAGATATGTGTGAAGTCAACCAACACGCACTGGGCCAGCGTGGTTGACTATGGCCTAGTCACCTCCAAAAATAGGTTGGCTCTGAGCTCCTCGGTGGGGACGTATAGTGAGCTGATGATGATGAAATCGGATAGTCTATAAAATTTTGATGGCTTTTATAAAATATTTGCTTATAAACATATTTTACATTGATGTCTAATGAACTGTGATCTAATTAAGATGCGAAAGATTTCTAGTAAGACAAGAGCCCTAGACTTATCTTAGCCTTTAGGAAGGGTTGTAAGAAATTAGGTCGCAAAAAAGTTCATATTTAGTGACATCCGTGGCATCTTTATACTAAACAAGTTTATTAAAGCTGAACTTGGCTTTTATCCTGCTCTATTGTAACCATCTTGAATTCGTAATAACGACAACCATATGAAAAAAACATTATTAAGCCCACTTCACGTCTCCACTGAGGGGCTCGGAGCCTATTAGAACCAACTATTAGGGGTGAATAAAAAACTAAATTACGGAAATTAAAAACCTAATTAAATTGTAAATTGAAAACAATTTAAGGTACGCGTCATCTCTATAACCACTCGGGTGTCAAACGCGGTACACGGCCGTCACAGAGTAATTAAATTCGTATAATGTTTGGTTTGGACACCTACAATTTTGTTTTATTCGTCAACGATATTTGACTACCCTACGAAGGCGGATTTAATTGGTAAAGTTCTTTAGGATATTTTATATAATATCGTATAATTGTTTTAAAACGTCAACCCGCTTTTACCGCTACAGAGGGTCGGCACGGTATTGCTAATTATTTTATAAAAAGGCTTGTGCCTTTATGGTTAATATTAGTCGAATAGCGGGATTTGAATCCTCGATCACGTGACCGGATAACCGTACCATTATGCTGTAGGTGCTTCATGATTAATGTAATGTAAAAAAAATGAAGGTTCGAAATACATCGGTTGTTAATAATTCTCAATTCTATTTGAATATAAAACACAAGCTGTTCTTTTTTTGTCACAGGGAGGGCGGGTTATCTTCTCCTTGGGTTGACTTTTGGAAGGAAGTCAGGTTTACGTACGACCCATTAAAACCTCCTCGCTGGCCATCAAGTGCAACTGAAGAGGGTACCATCTTCAAGGAACGGAACCAGCACTTTCTGAAACATGGACAAAGCCTAAGTAACGCTTGAGTTGTGCATTTGTATTTCAGAATAATATTGTAGCAGATGTATTCTTCCGCTACTTCGAGTTCTGTTCAATGAATATTTAATAGGTCAATATTTCACTTAAGTATCGTGCTTTAATGAATATTTAAATCTCAACGAGGAACCTAACAGTCCATTGTTATCATCGATAAATTGGAATTCGAAAGGGCGTACTCAATTTTAAAGCTTGAGTTGTAATACGATGAATTCATTTCATTTGTTAGAGTCAATCAGAGTGTTTTTTGTACACTATACGTCCCCACTGAAGATCTCGGAGCCTACTTTATTAGCGGGGACAAGGCCATAGCCAACCATGCTCGTCCAGTTCGGTTTGACTTCATAAATCTTTGAATTTCATCGCTGATATGTACAGGCATCACGATGCTTTCCTTCATGGTAAGAACGTCGGTTGAACATATGAAATTTTTTAAATCGAAAAACACATTGCCTGCAGAACAGACGATCGATTGGGCCTGACACACTGACACTTGAAATGGCGGCCATGGACCGGTCGACGCTGCATTGATAGGTCTCCCGCACAATGGACCAATAATTTCGTGTAGGCTGTGGGAGTGCACTGGTGGCAAATGATTTGGATGGCCTACGTTCAGCAGTGGTAATCCACTGCTGAACGTAGTCTAGGTTCGATTATCAGCCTAATAATTATATTAGACTTTATTATTATTTATTAAACTAATATTGAGGAAGATTAGCAAGTGTGCCACCGACCTTTTTTATTGGATGGATGGAACGAATTTCTAGAACTGATTAGTTAGACAGCCTCCATACATTACACGCGATCGCATCGCAAAGGTCGACGTGAGTGAAATACGCGGGCGTCATGCGATGTGACTAGATTCGATTATAACCTTTACAGCAATGGGTTCCACAGCTTACGTGCTATTGAAGAGTTCCTTCTAGAAATAAACACGGAGACACGGGAATAGAAAATGTAAGAGACAGGAAAAATAAAAGTGTGTGTATGAATAAATGTAAATGTATGTAATGTTAGAGATCATCGTCATCACCAGCGTCGTCATCAGACGTCGCCCACTGCTGGACAAGATACACCTTGATACAATTAAGTAACTTTTTTTCTTAATATTTACAAGTTCTGGTTTTTTTGTAATGTAACAATAAATATTTTTCTTACATATTGAGCTTTTAAAATCGCTTTGAACACAAAATAATTACCTGATATATATTACCATTACATTTATCTAGAATTGTGACTTCAAGTTTCTTTTAAATTTATTAAATTTCAAAATATTTGTTTGATTTAAAAAAAAATCAAGAAAGGGTAATATTGGTCATTTTATAAATGCTCAAATTTTAGATCGATGGATGGATGTTAGCACGTGACTATAAATAGGTGCACGGGACTGAATGAAAATATACTCCGAGACAGACTACTGGGATGACGCCGATACTAAGCTTTTTTTTTTAATTGTGCGCGGACAAAGTCGCTGGCATAATGTACTAGCTTCATTATTTCTTACGTTTCTGAAATACAAAGATTATTATTATACATAAAGTTTGTTGAAATAAAAGATACTTTTTTTTTCACGCTGTTTTTATTAATCTTTATTGACAATATTCCTATACTGATCAGAGTTGAAAATATGTATTTTAGTATTTCTCATACTATCTCACTAAGTACGTGCACATAATTACAATATATTATATTAAATCTATTATTTAAAACAATTACAATTAAAAAGTACGTTCTTGTGCTGCCATTAGGAAAGTATAAAAAAAACATTCGAATGTTCCAGATGTCATTAAATTTGAAATTTTAAAAAAGAACGCCAAATTTCTTTTTGTCATATTTTGCTCTGCTTTTTTGTTACGAACGGCGCGAAACCGGTGACATATTGTTGTCTTAGTCTTGTCTAGGAGGAAGAAAGAGATGACAATACATGTGTCAGATCTGTGGTGTTCCCGGGCGACACGCGTTTCTTGGATGTAATTCAAATTCTTAATTTAAAAAGATTCGTCTACTTTTTTATAATCTTAATGGCGTTTAGTTTATGAAATAATAGGTTTTATTTAATCTAAAAGTTACGTTAAGTTATTTCATACATTTATTAAGTATTATATACAATAAATAAATTTGTTTATATTAACTTTTAAAGTCTATGAAGTATTTTAATATTTGTTTTGGCACTATGTTTTTACATTTGTTATCTGTATGTATATATTTAATTTTGTAAAATCTAGCTAAGTTCTTTCTATAAGACACTACATAAATAGGATCGAGCGCTTTAAAAAGGATCCCCATACTATTGTAATGTTAAATGGTTTCTAAATTTTCTATACATAATACAATTTTTAAAACTTGATTAGACGTTGTGTATGTGACCAAAAAAAAAATAAAGGTAAGAAGGTAATATGGAAAATTTCATTAGTAAAAAAAATCTATATTTTATAAAATTCAGCCAAAAAGTACATATTTAAATTGTATACATGTACAGTCGAAGTCAATGGAAATTAGAAATCATATATACAAATGTCACTGGCTGACAATATTATTGTCTGTGGATATTAGTTTCAATGTTATTGAAAATAAAAACATATCTGTTTATTAATAGTTTTGATTACAGGTATATCAACCTGCCCTTCTCCCTACAGAGTCGGCACATCTATCAACCGTCATATCTGAACTCAGGCCTATCCTCTTTCACACAGTCCATCCACACCTTCGGTCTTCCTGTACCTTTATAGCCCTCCAATCAATCATCACCTTCTTGTTTATGTTCGCATAACACGTTCATACCAAGCAAACCTGATTACAGTAACAGCCTTATAAAGAAAAGAAAAATGTTCAAAGTTTGTCATTTCTCATTTCCATTGAATTCGACTGTATATACAGGTAAAAGTCATTTGTGCACGTCTGCCATGATCAAAGGGCAAATTTAGAGAATTTGTTATAGTAAAATATTAATTTTTTAAAACGAAAGTAATATGATTATAATTAATAATTGATTTTCATTTATTATTTCGAGACTAGATTCATTTGTTTCATTTGTCATATTTACGTGTTCTAAATCTATGTAAGCGGATAACACGTGCTGCGTGGTGTTAGATGGTCGCGGCCCCTGGCGCGGGCACGATCAGAGCCTCTTGTGCGAATCTGTGCTGGAACTCTTCAGTGAACCAAAACGTTTGTGACAGTACGCGGGGGTCGTCTCCCGGTCCAAACTAGCAGCGCGAAGTATCAACCCTCTCGATTGTTGCGTCGGTTCACTGGTCGGCTATAAGAAAAACCTAACATCAACATACTGAATCATTGTGACGTATACAAAGATTTTTTTTTATAATAATTTGCAATCAGTCTTAAGAACTATTTTCAGGTGAATGCAAAGAGGATTGTATACAAAGGTAAAAAAAAATCTATGAAAAAA
>JAODUI010000001.1:5566703-5588542 GCA_027563995.1 Papilio gigon | reverse complement strand
GAAAATTGGTTATATATATTATAAGGGGTCGGCACAGTATGTTCTACTCTTCCATACATCTCAGCCGTCATATCTGAACTCACACACTTCCTACCCATGTCTTTCACACAATCCATCCACACCTTAATCTTCCCTTACAGCCATCCACATTCAATCTCATCACCTTATTGTTTATGTGCTCATCATCAGGTAAAGTTTCCGTGTGTAGGTAAAAATTTTAACTGTCATTTTAAATACAGTATTCAGTTTTACATGGCCATCGTTTTAACTGTACAGTCCGGTCAGTAAAAAAACTGAACGTATACGAACTTTAGTTTAGATTAAAACAAAGCAAATATCATAAAATTGTTTTGTAAAGAAACAAAAGAGTTGCGATAAGAATGTCTCGTTAAATGATCATAAAATTTATATTATTTCATGACAATATAAAAATATTTTGTATTCAAATGTACATATAATTACACATATCTATTTATATTTATTTATATAAAGATTTAGTTGGATCAATTCGTATTCGCTTTTAATACAAACTCCACCGACCTTTGGGGGAGGTCTGCGCTCAGCAGCGGGCGACATGTGACTGATATGATGGTGATGACTAACTCCACACTTTTGTAGTACAATATGAAGCGCCAGTAGCCGAATGGTTAAGAGCATAGACTACCGATCTTTTTTTTTAACGGGGAGAAACCTTCGAAAGACACTCTGCTATCTGGGGGAAAGACAGGGTTAAGTCGGTTCGACCTACTAAAACCCCCCAAGGTGGCCATCGAGTGCAACTGATGTGGGATATGGGTTCCGGAATCTCCGAGGCATTCCTCATCGTAACCACGAACTACTGATCTATCGGTCGTACTCGTGATTTTAGTTTTTGTAATAACATCATCAAATTAATCATCATCAGCTCATTACACGTCCCCACCGAGGGGCTCAGAGCCTACCTATTATTAGGGTAACAACTACTTTAATAACAATTACTAATAATTCTTACCAAAAAAGGTGACAAGAAATATTAGTAAATTTATAAAAATCTACTAATATTTTTCACCAAAAAAAAAATAATTTTGTGATGAGCAATATTGTTTCGACATCCCTGATGTTGACGGAATATTTACTAAGCGTGCTCTTCCACTGTTGATAAAAGGCGTGTAGATGAAAGAGATTTCAAATCTCCCCACTTGTAAATGTCTTACATTATTTGTTTAACACGATAATTGTCGAGATAAATAAGATAAAACAATTTCGTGTATCTTGTAAAATATAACAAACGGAAAACAGTTATTTTATTTCATTTCTAAACTTCATACTAAACAACAATAAACATTGCTTTTTTAAATGCAATCGTTAAAACTTTACGAATACACAATCTATAGATTTAAAAGTTATAGATACCTTTTTTGTAACGGGCAGAAATCTTAATAACATACTCCGATCTCGGGGTGGGACGGGCTTATATGCTGTTTTCCCACTAAAACCCCCTTGGTGGCCTTGCCCGGAGCGATTTGGGGAGCCCCGGGATATCCAGTGGAACGCACCGGTGCCTGCACTCAATACTTCATCTGTTACGGAAACACAGGACCAAAACATGTTGCCGTCTACCCGGGATCATATTCCAGGGCAGTCAGGGTCCCCCAACCTAACCGCCTACCAACCTATTGTTACCTCCGGAGCACAAAAGTGGGGCAAAAAAGGGGAGGCTATTTGATAGTGTAAATTCCTTCAGTGTTGTCATTTACAATACAAAATGACATTTCGAAAATCGACCCTCGATCTGACGTCAAACTGGTAAGAATCACACCATCTTTATTGTATTATATATTTTTTTAATTCTCAGCTATAGAAAGAGATTTCTTTTGTTTTTAATAATTGTCATTGTTCCATCCATTGTATTCAGTAACACTTTTATACTATACACGCGGGGAAGAATGAGATGTGCTTGTGTGTCATCTCTGTCATTTGACGCAGAAAGTTGCACACATTGATATAAACATAACCTACAAATAACTTCCCCCTCTGTAATTATCGTACAATAAAATGCAATACGTTCTATTTTCGAAGACATTGTACGTGCCAGTGATATGATTTTGTTTATTTAGTACAGTAAAAAATTATAATATTTTACCGGTCTAATTCTGACATACTCGCGCTTTCCCCAAAACCAACTTCTAAATGTTTAAATTCAAATTAGGAACACGGTTCTGGCAACAGTTATTAATAATACTTCATAAATGGAACAGATGTAAAATATCGCTTCGACTAAAGAGGTTTTGTATTGTGAGTTTTTATACAAAACTATTTGCTACCTGTATAAAGGTCCTGGTTTTTTATACGTTCGTGACATCTGCTTACTTAACAAGACTTCAATCGCAGATTAACATTTTTTTACAATTTCTATCGTATTTTTCTAATATCAATTCCTTAATTTAGGCGATTTTTTCTTAATTAATGTATGTAATATTTAAAAATTGATTTCTCTAAATCCCAAGTAATTAATTTAGTTATTAGGAACATTAAATAATTAAAGTTTTGTTACGTAAACTTCATTTAACTACAAATCAGTGAAGTATAGTTAGAAAACTCCGTAAGTTTTTGAGTTGAAGTAGTCAATGACACAAAATGCACTTCAATTAATATTTAAAACTACACATATCAATGTTATTAGACCACTTTAATTGTCACCACGCCTGTCTGAGTCTGAGACAGCTTACAGATTTGTTTTAGTGAATGGACGGATACGCACCCAAGCGCGCGCACATCTCGTTCCATTCTTGAAATTTAAATTTCGAATACGCATCGATTATCTTATAATAGTAAAACCTCTTTGGTAAAACTATTTCTTTTTTTACACCTTTTTGTTCTTAAATATATGTGCGGGCAGTGTTGATTTTGTTACATTCAGTGATACCTCGGGTGACATTCCTGTTACATATAATTAATCTGTGAGTACTTTTCGTTTAAAGTTTCGTTTTAATAAAAGTGGGTTTTATTAGTGGCCAGTGTTACTGTGATTTATTTTTTAGAAAACAAGAATTGATTCATAAAATTTGTTTTTATTAATTATTAATTCGTTTCGTATTTAATTCTTGTAAGTATATTTTTTATTTAAATTTTTAAAAGTTTTTTTTTTAAGTGTGTATGCCAATGTTTTATTACAATATTGGATAGAGATAAAATATTGTTAACTTTAAAATTCGTTGCCGGCTGGAAATTTACATCTGTACAAATAATTTATCGAAGTGTCCATTTCACAAAATTTTAATTTATTTTTGGTAGACGTTTATTTTCGTAATTCTTCCTTTTATTAGATTTTTATTCATTTATTAATGTTTTTGGTAACCATATAAACTTGAAGCATGTTAGGATGGTTCACAAGAATCGAATGGTGGAATTCGAACCCATGACCCCTAGATTAATCCGTATGTTTAGCCTTTTTAGAGTCAGCAATAATAAAATGTATGCGATAACGTTTGACAATTACTTTATTGTGCATTTTTATTACAAATTGATGTCATTATATTTAAATACAATGGATAATTTGTACCGTCGGTTATGAGCGCTGTAAATTATGGACTGTCCACCCTTCTTCAGTATAACCATCATAAGCCAGAGTAGAAAATCTCGTTACCTACAACTCCTCAGGTCACTTACATGCGCCGTGTGACGGGACCGTGGGACCAAGTTCGTCTGCAAGTCATCTCAGATCTCATTATCGGAGAGAGCAAGGTTCTTCATCGATGAATACGACACGGAGGTCATCATCTCCATGGCTACCATATAAATCGTATAATTATTCTATATATAAACAAATTTCTATAATATTATTAGTATTACCATTGCCTAAAGTTCGCAACTAGTTCATTCAGTATGGAAGAGTCATAACTGTGGATTTTTCCTACAATAATATAATACGATTTTGTGTGATTGTTACCTCAGTGAAAACTTGTGTATCATACGGTAGAACACCGGTGAAAATAATTAATAAAAATCACGTATAAACAACGGGTAGACTTATCGGTTGAGAATTTTTATACTAACGAATGCGACCGTAAAACAGCGATAAATTATTTTTCAATTGTAATATAAAGTTTCTGTAACCGGTTACGAGATTATGAGTGAATGTTATGTAAACTTTGATACTTGAATATTACATAAAAATAATTTTCTATATAATAAAAATCCTTCGATGCCGATGGACAACGTACGGTGTAAGACATTGGGAAGTACTATATCCAGTGGAAGGCATTGGGAAGGTCTATATTCAGTGGGCAGACAAAGGCTGATGATCATATCTTAAATTTAGTAAAATCAGTATGTGCCGACCCTCCGTAGGGGAGAGGGTAGTTTGATGATATCTACTTTTAGGTTTGTCTATACAAGTAAAGTTAATTTCTACAGTTGGAGTGTTCAGTTAAACTTGAAGATATGTGAATCACCTTTGTTTATCGTATACATACGTTAAGGCGTTTTTTTTATTAATATAATATGTACTAATGTTTACTTTGAGATAGCTGGCGTGTGTATCTTGTGACAGGCAGACGAACTGTCACCCGCCAGTGTATAAGTCAGTTCTTAACTTCTCAATTATGTTATTATTGCTTTAAAACGATATAATTCCAAATAATGTTTAAAGTATATACCTAAAAAAGGTAACATATTTTTCGATATGATTTAATTAGTTTATTATTAAGTAAAGTAACAAAGATGAGTGTTTTTTTGTTGTGGGGCGCTATGCCCCACTCTCGTTCCCCCTATCATGTTTTTGGGTCAAGGACCTGGGGTACGAACAATCTTTATTTCTTTATTTCATAACAAAGATGATTGTTGGATGTTGGTCAAATTTTTACTTTAGTTTTTTTTTTTCATTTCACTATCGAACAGACATAAATTGACTACATATATTTCCAAGGCAGACAGTGCAGTATGGAAGGGATTGAGAAAGATTTTTGTCGAGCAGTGGGCTGACTAAGGTTGTTTATGATATGCACATATCTTCATTACATGTTGTAAACTATAACAGAAAGTAAAGGATTAGATACAATCACGTTCCAAGCGGAATGTAGAGTAGCATTTGTAACCTTGGCAATATAATACAAAGATTATTAATTAACTACGTGACAGTACGCAATCGAAGCAGTGTTCATATTTTTTTTTTATAAGAGAAGATGGCAAACGAACAGCGGGATCATAGCGGTCATCATCAACGCCTTGACATCAGCAATACTAGAAGAACTACAGATGCATTGCCTTTGAGAAGGTACGCTCGCTTGTTGAAGGACACTAAGTCGTGTCAATTTGGAAATACCGCCGAGGACAGAGCATTCCACAATGCGTTTGTGTACGGCAGGAGGTGCTCGAAAACCGCACGGTTGAGGAACGCCAGCCATCATCTGGATTAGCTAGTTTTTATAAATAGATTAATCCAAAGTCTACTGCGGGTGTAGGAAATTATTCCGTTGATATCTAAATCCGACACTCTTACGGTGAAGGAAAACGTCGTGATGCCTGCACATATCGGCGAAGAAATTCAAAGATATGTGTGAAGTCAACCAACAAGCACTGGGCCAGCGTGGTTGACTATGGCCTAGTCACCCCTAATAACAGGGTAAGCTCCGAGCCCCTCGGTGGGCACGTATAGTGAGCTGATGATGATGATAATTATTTAAACAAGTTAGGATTTTTGCCCGACATATCTAGATCAGAATAAGTTCAATGTCATTATGTGTATAGGTCATTATCAACCTGCCCTGCTCCATTGCAGAGTTGGCACAGTTTCCACTACTCTCACGTACATCGATCGGCTGTCATATCTGAATTCACTGCCAAAAAAATATTCAAATTTTAGCTTCTTCAAGCACAATGTATATCCCCATAAAAATAAATAATAAAACATAATAAAGCATAGTATTTCTTAACAAGTAGGTTTTGAGAATTAATAATCCCACAGTCAGTGTTTCCTTCGGCTAAACTTTTATAAGCAATCCTCCAAGATCCCAGCTATGCGTGGCTGGATTTGTAGAGAAATAAATAAAAAAAAAACATGTTAATAAAAAATGTTTTTATTTCTTACATAAATATCATATAAAATGTAAAAATAATTGGCAGTGTCATAATATACAAAAACTTATGATTAATATTGAGTAATGGAATATCAGTTATTGAAAGTCAACGACAAAGAATTGACAATTTAGTTAAATATGTAAAGTTATTAAAAAAAAATCTCACAAGCTTATATTCTAGAATTCGATGTTTTTACAAAAGTATTTTTGAGTCTTAATTCAGGAATACAAAAGGAGACCTTAATACGAAATGAGTATCTACAATGCTTAATCTAAATTCATCAATCAACCGTCTTTTGTTGAACAATTTGGCAACTGTTGAATTGATTCAAATGTCAAATCAATAATCTAATATCTACCCTGGAATGTGACTTGATTTTGTCTCGGCTGTAATCTCATCGAGTTGATATCGTCATCATCGCCAAGCGATGTCTCGTACGCGCGGTTAATTTGACCTCCGTTTGGTTCCGCGAACACGTCTTTCACTGATATATTCGCAGTCGACGTACGATGACGGGGCGCAGCACCATGGTTATTATTCAGCTGGGAAAGAGATACAATGCCTTAAGATATTATCAAGTATAAAATTTGTGATTGAACTGCATACACCCTACATATGGAGGCATAATAGAGACCAGATAACCACAGCAGTTAGAATCAAACTGTCCTGGTTTCCGTAACTACTACTTAAATACATTCATTTGTTTTTCCTAAATTTTGTGAAATAAATTAATGTAAATATAGACATTTTAACCATACCAAGAACTATCTCGGACGTTATTATTACACTGGCAACACAGCACTTCGAAATTTATTAAAAAAAAATTCTCATTGTATAATCGGATCACTTTTCATCCAAATAGGATTGTACTCTTATAATAAATTGTAAAGAACAGATTACCATTCCAGTAACACCATATTCGTTATTCGCACCAAGCGTCTGCATCTGCGATTTCCTTCGCTCAGCCATCACAGAGTTTCTCCTTGTTTCCAATGCTTTCAAAGTTTCTCTTCGTAAAGTCATCTTGCGATTTAATACTGGGGTACCTGATATAATAAAATTTTGCTCAGTGCGAAAAAAAACTAGTTATATTAAAATGTATAGAAATTAAGTAAAAATAAATTTACCTGGTCCTTCGTTGGCGTTCATATTGAAGAAACGTTTCTTGAAGGCAACATCAAGTGTTCCTATGTTCCTCTTCTTTTGCCGCGCCTTTTCCAAATTGTGTATAGTTTTTCTTCGTCCCACATTCTGAGGCCCTGATCCCGAGTCATTGTCATAATCGTCGTCGAGACCATTGAGTTTTTGTAAGTCTTTTACTATAGCTATTGCATTCTTGTCCAATAGGGCATCTTGCGATAGGTCTTCAGACTAATAAAATGAAAACATATTAATATCTCCAGATAACAAAGCTCCAAAGTATCTCGTTAAATTTTGAATTAATACTGTACCTTCTTGGTGCAGAACCAGTTTAGTTCCGTGGACGCCAAGATATGTGAAATGGTACCAAATCGATGGAACAACATAGCAGTGAATTGGATAACCAGAATCAAAGCGAAGAAAAACACGAAAACCAAACCGATGGGTTCCAATTGCAAATACTCTTTCGAAATGAGCACCTGAAATTTTAAAATGAATTTAAATTTTTACTATTCTTTTTGAGTTTTTTTGCGCAATCGTAAAAAGCTATCAAAGTACGCATTTCAAAGCAATTTTTAATAAATAAACTTTATAGCAACAGCAATTTCGAAACATTCCTCGACTTAGAACGTGGTAAAATGAACAAGTAATGTGATAAATAATAACGTTTTTTCGTGATTATGAAGATATTATAAACACAATGATGTGCAAGATATGAAACTTATGAAAGTGAATACATAATAGTGACTAACCGGCTCATAATATATAATTTCTTTTATATTAAAGAAAAATTAAAGACAGTTATGTTAAACAAATCACCACGTTCTTCGATAATATATGTACAAGGAAATCAACGACAATCCAACCATGTTTAATAGAAATATCCACCACCTTAATTGACAGAAAAACAACTCCTCGGGGTATTGGATAGTGCAAAATTTGTAGATAGGAACGAAAAAACAACACAAAAAAAAACTCAAACATAAATTTAGAAACATGTCTTGTTTCTATCTTAATTATAGATAAAACTGTAGAAGGAAGGATTTCCAAGGCTAGGGTTTCAGGGCTTGTAATTAGATTATGTGTAGAACCGTTGTCGCCCAATTTTAGTTGTCGGTGTAGAAAAAAAAACTGGGACATCCATGCTGGTGCCATCCCAAAACAGACCGGTTAGAAGAAGGTCGTTAGACTTGTGAAGTGACACACACAACCGGGTAACATTTGGCTATACCTCGCCTGTATCCTCGATGTACGTTATATTTGTCTTTACTCCCAAAGGCCAAATCACGTGGAGTTGATCTTTGTTCAGTTGTAATAAAAATACTATCAATATGAATAAAGCATTGAACATTACAAATGCAAAAACTGACTTATTGCGAAGCTCTATCAAGTCACGTGCAATTCGTGCCTGTAAAATTACATAAAACAATAAAGATTAGCTGCATCGGCTTTCAAAGTTGACTGGGCACATGGGGCTACATAATAGCTCAGGATGTAATACTTTTTCTCAACGTTATACAATGAGCCGTCCTCAGTAATCTTTGAAGGCCGATTGCCACGAAGTAGTTTCTCACGTTACCTCTTGTGAAACCTCATCATACGTTATATTAGTTTTAACTCCAAAAGGCCACTTAAAGTGTAGGTTGTCCTTGTTCAGTTGTAGCAAAAATACAATGAGTACAAAAAGAGCATTGATCATAAAGAATGAAAACACGGAAGAGTCTCTCAATTCTTTCAGGTCTCTGGATATACGTGCCTAAAATTACGGGAAGGTGCAAATGTTTAAAAAATTCAAAATTGTAGTTAATTGCATAGATTTCATGTTTCAAATATTAAATTTGAATAAGCTTATCGTTGCATGAAAATTCAATTTATAACATATTGAATGAACTATAAATATTTAATTAAAAAAAATAGTAAATTTCACTTCACACATACTTACCGTTGATTCTACTTTCAAAGGAATATTTTTTTCCATTTTAGGACATTACATAAAAAAACCTAATTAGCAATTCATGAAATTCAAAGTTTACCTGCTCCTCTTTATTGGCATCAATTGGATATAAATATTTGTCAATTAAATCTTTCCAGAACTGCGTTTCGGATTGACTCATAAAGTCAACTTCGCCCTTCTTCAGATCAGGATCTTCGATCCAGTATGGATTTATCAGGTCGTCTCTTCTTTCCTATAACAGAAAACATCAGAATATCAAAATGTAATTAATTACAAGCGCTACTGCTATCGTCCATCTTTCTCTCTTACTCTAGGCGCTGTCGACATTGTATCCGCTTCAGAAGATAGATCGTTATCTTCTTCGGGCCCTTCTGCTAGTGGGTCTAGTTGATGATCGCCAGCAGTACTACCTCTGGGTCCTACAGATAATTTTCTTCCTCTATTTAATCCATGGGGGTCCACAGTTCTGTAAAATTGAAATTACACTTTAAACTTGCTTTTGGAACACTGTTTAATCAAATAGATTGGTTAGCCGCGAAGTTGAACGCACTTTTCAATTGTGTCTAGTTTTTTCTCTAATTTTTCAAGAGTAGATGCAATATGCAACAGTTGTACTTTTTCTTCATTTCCTTTAGGATGTGTGCACAATAAACATTTGAATAATCCAGCAAACGAAAACTCAATTGATCCTTCTTCTTCGTTGCTATTAACCCCTTGGAGGAAGCCTAATAGGGATTTTTGTTTAGCATTTTTCTTAGCTTCTTCCGCCTCTTTTTTCTCTTGTTCAATTTCCTTTAAAATGAATTATTGCATATTAATACTAAGAAAATAATTGTAGATTGCTTAAATGACATTATTATTACAAAATATATCGTTCTCACCTTTTTCGTTTTCTTCACTTGTACCTCACGAGTACCCCACGATACCACGTTTAGATTAATAATGGAATACAAAATCAAAAGCAAGTACATAGAAGGTATAGATAGCAGGTAAATGATACCGGGTACAATACACCAAAACTCTTGGGGATGCAAACAAGCTGCTATGAAAAATGAACTTGACAAGGATATCAAGAAGATAGCAGAGGGCGACCCTATACCGTCCTCGCCCAACTGTAGCGCCGTACCCACGATTACAGCCATCATTATCATAGCATATGCAGTCGATAGGATTTGTGCCACCAGTAACTAAAACAAGAAACATATGTAACATTTTCTCCTTCAAAATAAGTATGTAGATTTGACATTACGTTTAACAAAATTGAAATTGATATGTTAACATTTGACTAAGAACGTTGTTCTTTTTACCTGTATTTCGGATTTCATCGTGAAGCAAACGAACATAAATAACGCAATCGGGTACAGGTTGTATTCGAAGGATGTCCAGTTGTCGATTCTAAAAGCCGCCACGAAGGCACCCACCAACATAAGGAATATAGTGCCGGGGCCGAGGATAGTACCACCCATTAACATCATCTGTAGACAACGAGATACATTAAGATTTAAGAAAATGGTTTAACATGTATTTTTGGGTTTAAGTTAGATTTTTGAATACCTGATAAGCGATATAAGGTGTTGAAATGTTGTCGTTGATTTTAATAGTGTGTTTGTAGTCAACTAGCAAGTCCATAATGTTGGCAATGGTCGACGGCACCCAGCGACGACGCTGGTTGTAAAATTCACTGAATCCTTCGGGACAGTGGGTGTAGGCATCTGATGCAGCTGAGTATTCTACACGGTAGCCACGTTGCAATAGCAGCGTGCACAACCAACGATCTTCACCTGCGAAATTAATCATAATAACGATATAAAAAATCAACTTTCTATACAAGTACTATTAAATTATTGCATAAAGCATAACACGAACTAAGTGAACGAAATTACCTTGATCGTATTGCACGTAATGCCGGGCTTCGTCAGATCGTAAAGTGTATTTCTTCATAACGTTGTCGTCCATCAACGCCTTTCCCCTGAAGAGCGAGAAGCATCCCGGACTACAGAGCACGCAGCCGATCATGTGTTCCGTCGCCTTCTGCAGCCAATGACCGATGGCGTATTCGAACATTTGGTACCACACCATCATACCTAAAATGAATTATATGAAGACATAGATCTAGGTTCTTATCATAATTTTCCAAATTAGAAATAACCAGTATTACCTGATCCCACTGGGTGAATACGACCGCAAGCAGCTCCCAGATTTTTGTTCTTTTTCATCAAGTCAATAAGCAAACGTACAGCGTGTGGCTGGAAATCAATGTCTCCGTCCAGAGTTAGCAAGAATGTGTTCTCGGCCATAACTTCTTTCCTATCCACGGATATTGGTAGTTCCATAAGGCGATGACCCAGAAGATAGTACATGTACATAACCTATATATAAAAAAAATCATGATTAGAGGAGCATACACCTATCACGATTCGTCATGGTTCAATTTCAGTGGCGCGAACAAATTATAATTACTTTAAACTATTTATACCTGAGACCAACGTTTCCTGTGACGGATCTTAGCCTTGTCTTTCAAGTGACAAATCATTTTGGTCTTTCCTGGTAGCACCCACGTCAAGCGGCCCCCGTAGGGCGCGGGATATTTTTTCGGTGGTCGGATGCGTATAATCGTTTGATGGACATTTGAAGCAGCTTCGTCAATAGTATCTATTAAGAGTTTGACGAATCGATTCACTTGTGAATCGTCGTCACTATGGTCAGATATTTCAAAGGCGTCATCCAAGAAGATATGTGCTGAAACGTAAGAAATATGTTGTTACTTATTTTAATTACATCAGTCAATCAGGAACATTCCCTATAAATAATTGTTATATATTTATTTAGGGACAATAAATCAATCAATGTTGTTTTGAATGCTTTTGAGAGTGTGAAATTCTTATAGGAAAGGTACACTAGTGAAGACATGTCCCTGATAATTAGTTATTCAATTGAATATTAATCATAATCATACTTTCAAATTCATAGTAATCAGGATCAACAACACGAAGATATTTCTGAGCGACTCGACGAGCACATTGATCTTCGTCCAACCGGAGAATAGACTTCAAGAACTCCATCATTTCGTCTTTAGTTTCGTGCCACATAGTGGCGCACGCATAGATTCTAGTAATCTGATCTGATGACTTAATAGTTCTAGGAGAAGATCCAGTATTATCCGTGTGAACAGATATTGTTTCATAATATTCGTCTCCTTTCTCTTTTTCTATTTCAGCAAGATCCTATAAAATAAAAAAAAAATCCGAAATGATTATCTAATTTTTCATCGACTTCATTAATTCAAAATGTTCCTAAACAAGTATTTATTTCACCCAACCTCTGTTTTAACATCCTTCTGGTCATCTCTCTTGCGATTTAGTGCCATGCTCTGATCGATAAGTAAGCCATTGTACATTGGTAGTACGAACAATTTCTCCGTAGACGCTAGACGTTCAGCTTTTGGGGTCCAAATATGAATAGTAATCCAGGTCTGAGATAGTAACCATAGGAGCCAAACCCACGCCATTTGGCGAGATATAAAGTCGCTTAGAGAGAATACTGTAAACATAAATGGTGCCAATGAGTATAATAATTTAAAAGCAAAGAAATGTACTTTGATAAATTTACACATACCCGGTGGACTCTCGAAGAACAGATAATCCGGCACAGTCCCATGAAAGAAGCAATTATCGCCATTTCTTAAACCACAAGCGGCAATCAAGAAATTCACAACGAGCGGTATGACCAAGTTTATAGGAAATGCGTAACTGAAACCTTGTATTAGAATTTTGCATGCGAACTTTCCAAATATGTAGCAGAAGTATGCAGCAAACATTTGAATAAGCAAGACGTAAAATGCGGACTTGTGTGCCGCGGCCACCTCCACCGAGTCTCCAGTTAAGGTAGCATTCACCAAATCGGGTATCGTAGTGCCGCCCAGTTGAAGCTGTATCTAAAAACAAAAATACGGCCTTATTAATAATTGCAATAATCATTTAATTGAAGAATGACAAAATGAATATAAATATTAAACAAATAAAAGAACATCGTGACACTTCTTCACAACTCTTTGTTAAATGTGCTTACCTCTTCAACGACAATGTTATGCGGTCCGAAACCTGGATTAAACAGTTGGAAGAACATGGCAGGTTCGTCTCCATCCATCCATATGCCGAAGAGGATACACATGAGGAACAGAACTATTTTCCAGAGTGACATAAACCTATACGTGTAATAACGCGACGCGTTCAATTCTTCCTTCATCCGTCCCAATATTTTTATTATGCCTGTAATCAAAAAGTATGACATGAGCTGATCGAAGACCAATAAATAATTAAAAGACTGTATACTCGTAATTAACTAGTCTATTGCATGCATTACATGAATCTTCTCTGTCCTACATAAATTAAAAGTACTCATAGTCTCATTGGTTGAATTTTTGTTCTTTAAATGCAAGAATCTTACCAATAGGACTTTGTCTCGTCACATAGTTCTCCCACCATCCTAGTGATATGCAAATAGAACAGATTGGTATTAACCACAGCACTGGTTTATTCTCTGATATCGGCCATACGATGAAGCCGGTCACTTGCGCGACGATCGCCGCCATGTCAACGATGACCTTAACAAATCGCTTCGAGTCACGATGGTTGCGCGACAGCAGGCCTAGGATCGCCGGTATGATGCACAGACAGTTCGTCAACATCGCTCCTTTGACCACGTCGAGTTCCGGTAGTACTATGAAAAATAATATACCCATTCCTATCGTTTGTAGAGATTCCGCCAGGAATACCTGTAATCAACACGTTTTCTCATTTAAATAAACTGGAAATAAAACAATAAGTTGTTGACAACTTAACATACAGTTACATACCACTACAAATTGGACAGGTGAAGGTCTTTTGGAAGTTTTGAAAAAACAAATCCTGATAGATCTTATGAATGTTCCTATTTCCGGTATGGCAAATGCGGCGAACACTGCCCACATCCACGCCACTCGCTCCTCGTCCGGCAGGCTCACGATAAATTGCTTGTCTCTACCTGAAATCATATACGCATAAGACATCTGTTCTATCTGTGTATAGCAGAAACGTGAATAAAGACTTAATCACTTACCTAAATTTCTATTACAATAAGCGATCCGCCTATCCTTTTTCAGCTGTGACGTCATAAATAGCACGGTGCCTTTGGCTACAACACCGGACGCGAGTACCACTATGAAAGTGATCGCATAAGCCAACACTTTGAGCATTCGAACTGTGAACTCCAGCCATTTCTGCGTCTCCATAGATATACTGTCCTGCTTCGGAGGAAACTCTCTGAAGACGTCCCATCCTTTCGTCTCTTGTACTGTTCTTTGACTGGAATTAAGAGAAAATATGTCTTAAGTGAAAATCTATAGAATTGATTTTTGAATTATATTCAGTTCAACTGACTAGCTTTTCTCTGTAATATGCACCTTCATCTGCGCTTATATTCGTTTAGTTGATCCCTTATTAAATGTGTTAAATATTTGAACGTTTATAAACATCCACTTTGTACACGGAAGCAAGAACAATGCGGTGATGCGAGAAAAACAACTTTCACGTGCGTTACAAAGATTTCAAAATACATTCCGTTTGAAAATAATACGTCGCAATCAATTTCTAGGAAGAATAGACTTAAATTTAAGTAAAAGATCGGAGAATTCATTAGAAATGTATTACTAAAAGATTCGTATGAACACATTAGACCGTAATAGATTTACACGCGTTTACGCTTAACTAAAACTAAATCAATTCAAGAAGTTTTCATTGTTTCTATCTTACTAGAAGAGCACTAAAACATCCTATATACAAGTATTTAATTAAGTTTGAAGTAATGTATGTAAAATATCAGTTTTGTAACAAATATATTCAAGGAAATAACTTCTCAATCACAATTCACTATCTGTCTTGATTAAGTTCTAGCCAATACCATAAAATTCCTGGGACAAAAAACATTGATATCTGAAATATAATAATCATTATCTACACAATGATTACGACATATACTTACGACTAGTATTGTGACAGCGCTCCTTACGCAAGGAAGCCGGTATCAATCGAAACTCAATTAAGCATTGCATACCCCTGCATAACCATAGTTTAGCTAGATACATGACCATACAAGTTTTTTGCTATCACATATTGTATATCACACTACTCATAGGTTAGAAATCATATAACCAATTGGTATTACTATGAATTTCCACTGACGAAATATCATTATAAAAACATTTGACTCCTTATTTTCAAAGAGATAGGGGTGATATATTTCAGTACAAAAGTATAGAGAGTATAACAATAGTAACCATATAAAAATACATTCTTGCACTCATTATTGAATATATAAAATGTACAGATAAAAGAAAAACTGACCGCAAATCTGTAAATGCATTAAAAACAGTAACCACTTCATTTTACACAATTAAGTGTTATATAAAATCTATTCTTCATGTGATTGTGTACGGATTTATACTTTTATGAATGCTGCATATAGTACTTTGCTACAAAAATACGTTGTCATATGTGTTCATATATAAAGCAAACCATTTGCTATTCTGTATGGACAAGCGAAATATGTAGTGTATAGTTCGATTATGGACCGCGACAGTTATGTCTTACGCTCGATATTCATACACCGTCCGATTCGCACGTTAGAAAGTTATGAAATGATGCCGTTGCCACATACATCTTTGCAATTATGTGCACTTTTATATACAATTTTAAATGCATTTTTCGTAATAAACATACGAAGAAAGTTGATCAACGTTTAATGTTTTAAAGTGTATTACGAAATTATTTACCGTTTTATAAACGAAAATAATTTCATAAGAATTTAAAGAATTTTTATATTTGATTTATTATAAAATGATTTACCTGTAAATGCTACAATAATGTAAAGTTCCAGTACTATAAATCGAATTGTTATTATTCGCTATATAAACAGGCTCCCCTAATTCCTGTCTGTCGTAATATATTTTACCATCTTGTTCACTCATGTTTAACACTTCACCATTTTTTAAAAGAAAAATAAACTAATTAACAACATAAATAATAGATACAATTGATTACAATGTAATAATGGAACTAGATTCTTGATTGAGAAGAAAGTATTTGTTGGATGATGTCCTGTCCGTCTGATATACCGTCAATCACTCACGGTCGTCGGCGAGCGCTACGATCGCGTCGGCCACTGCTGGCTGCGGGCACCCACCACTACACGCTATTGTTTTACAGCACTATACTTGAATATTAATATCATTCGCAAATAAATATGTTTCGAATATGTAATTTAAAAATCTCTGTATAATATTTAATACAAAAGGAGTAAATGTTAATGAAATCTTTTATAAATTGATTGAGATTTATGTTAAGAAACACTCATGACTCTCTACCCTTAACTCTGTCTGTCAATTTTTTTTAATATAATAAAATGACACTTTTCAAACTTTACACAAAAAAGCACGCGGTACCAATGATGAAAAACGCTTTTATTTAGTTTCATTAATTTAATAATTTTCATTAATAGTCATTTGTGAAAACCTTGCAGTTACTTCTGCTCTAGGTCTTAGAGAAACCCCTTAATTATGGTCACGAACCATCGTATAACTTAGCGTAATTAGTTAACAGGAGCCTATAGAAAGCAACGAAAATTATTTTTTTTGAATAAAAATTGAAAAAAACACATTATACAACTATAACACGAATTTAACACCTTGTTATTTGTTAAATTTATTGATTAATCATACATGATACTCAAAATTATAAATATATTTTATATTTAGAATCCATTGCTCGTAATGTATTAAGTCACAAAAACTCAACGTTTCTGAGATCGCAATGTACTCGTACAATGAACAATGTAAGATTCCAATTGTCTTTGTTCGAATATTGAAACTCAATTGAATCGTTGCAAGATTGATACAAAACTAGCTTGGCCTTCGGAATATCACGACAACGACACCTAGACTTCGTAAGCAGCACCTCAGGCCGTTTCTTACTTTTGCCGTCGTATTTTGTAACAATAGAACACGCCAATGTACATACTCACGAAAATTTACGCAACTCTTGGCCTAATGTATTTTTAAATTCATAATTTTACATGGTTACATTTTTATATTTTTTGTATCACTAATTGACAAATTACAATTTGATTAAAAAGTTGTAAACGGACTCATGTCATCGTAGTAAAAAGTCTAACAGTGGCAAGAGTCATGTCGGTTTATATGAATAGAAGTACCTTGTATATTATGTAGATTTATTTAAAAATTGGCTTGTATTAATAAATAAATAAAATACAGTTGACTTAGCTACTCAAACGGCAGTAAGTTTAAAGTCAGCAAAGCAAGCTTTTTTGGAGTCTTTTTGCTATCGTTTATTACTAAAAATGACTGAACAATTATTAAATTTTCTAATGAATTCCAAACAATCCGTTCGTTAACGTTAGTATGCAAACCATCACTTTGAAATTGGGTCCAACGATCACGGTCAATGACCATGTCACTTGGCGCGAAGACTTTCAACATGCAAAGAAATACAAGCGTTAGAAAAATACTTTAGCAGTGACAATCATATGGTTATGAAGTAATATTTAAATATATTATAAAGAAGTCATTTTAAAAGTAATAAATAGACAAAGATGGCGTGAACGCTACGCGGGTCAGACTCGTTGAAATCTTACATTCGGATCACGCTCGACCCCGCTTCGCCGCGCGGCGTTCGGTTTCCAACAACGCTTGAAAATACTGGTCGCTCAGTTCAAGTACATTTATTCTAACATTAAATTCTATGAAACACATTAAAATCTTCATAAACCTTTACATTCAATACGGTTCTAAAATAAAACAGCTTTAAAAGTAGTTAGTGCGCTCGAAAGCTATGAATGATTATCTACGGAAATGCCATAAATTGTAATTTATATTTATCGTTTGCATGATTCAATAATCATTTATATGATTGTTAAATGGAATCTTAAGTAGACTTAAGCCGCTGAGTAATAGCTAGTGTTAAGCCGGGCTTCAGGGAAGTGGGGCGCAAAAATGTAGCGCAGTCAATCGATCGAAAGTTGTGTCGTCAGAGTTGACAACCTTGGCATTTGAGCGGGTTCCGGGCCGAGCCGCGACCGATCGACTGCGAACCGACCTCTAAGCTGCACACTAAATTCATGTGTTGTTCTTTTTATTTGTGTACAATCACGACTTATGGGCCATTATTATTAGCTTGTTCCAACTATGGTTATCAAACCTATAGATGAAATAAAAAGTTGTTTTGTTTTAAAAATCATAAGATCATTATTTTAACGAAACTGTTTCGTCTCTTTTATAAGAACCTTATATAATTATGCCTGATTAACTGTTATACGTCAAAATTAATTCCGAGCTTTATAGATTAGAGCTTCATAAATGCTTGAGCGGACAAAGCCTTCTAACTCGTTTTATGTTGCTACAATTTATATAAATAACCAGTTCTTATATACTTATATTATTCTTGTACATAACTAATGTGAAATATATCTTACTGGTTTCGACTACCGTGACACGTTATTAATTATATATATATATATAGGCTATAGCATAAAGTATTATAGAAATGATACAAAACAATAAACATAAAGTAGATTTTCTTGGTAATTTGTATAGACATGTCAGCAGAAGGAAATGAGACTATTTGTATGAGGTAAAAAGATGTTTACCGTGATATAATTCATATATATGTTAACTTTTCAATTTCCTGATTAACTAATATGGATTCAATGTTTTATTACCTGCCGCCATATATTTCGTTGGCGAGCGGAGTCAGCTCATCGTCGGAGTTGTCGCTCGCCTCCTCCCGCCGCGACTTCCCTCCAGAAGTCGCCATCTTGGATTATATCTGAAATTGTATACGAAATATTCGTTAGTAACGTAACGTTATGTCTAATATCTAAACCTTGGGTTCCCTACTACTGAATACTTGCACTGAAATATAAATACCTTAGTTTTTCAAAGAGAATAAGTAAGATAAGAAGTTAGTCCAATTTAATAATTGATTCCATCATTCTACAAGAGCGTCGGTGGCGCAGTTATTAAGCGCTTGACCGGACCGGACCGGACCGTACTCGACATTGCCCAGGTTCCATCCCCGCCATGTACCAATATGTTTTTCAATTTTCGAATTTCATATGTACATTATCCGACTCTCTTACGGTGAAGAAATTCAAAGATATGTGTGAAGTCAACCAACCCGCACTGGGCCAGCGTCGTTGACTATGGCCTAGTCACTCCTAATAATAAGGTAGGCTCTGAGCCCCTCGGTGGGCACGTATAGTGAGCTGATGATGAAGTGATTCATGTAAGCACATGGTTAAGATTATAAATTACTGTGACTTATGTTATCTTATTTGTATTATTTTGTATGCTATCTTGTTAGTCTTTTGTTTCTTTTCTTAGATAAAATTGAAAATAAACAAAAGACTTAAAATAAAAAAGACCATTGCTTGACCGTGCTGACCTCGACGACCTAGATCATTCTTTACTATTCGGGTAACAATGGGAACAAAAAATGTGTTGCGCATGCAAAATTATTGACTAGGCACTATTGACTAACCCTAATATTTTAAGCTATCCTTTAATATTCCAACTGAATTTCAAGAAAGTGAAAAAAAGAGAATAGCAAAGATGAAAAGTTAAATAAACGTTATGTGAATCCATGTAAACAAGGTAAAAGGACTGTCGAGACATAACAAAGAAACTGAACATTTACTTGTACCTTTTCTCCCGGACCAATGAATCATTACAGGCCTTTCGCATTCCGTACAAACCTTCGACCTCGCGGGTCGTTCATCTTCTGCAAACACATAAATTGAGACGAACTATTTTGATATCATTTACCATTAAAGTCTCTTTCACTTGAATAGATTTAAGTTAACGAAAATTTCTTGATTAAACAAATGCTTTAGAAATAACTCGATTTCGATCCGAACGAAACAGTCGTAAAAAATCATATTGTCATCTCTTTTATTTTTCTTAATAAAGATAAAGACAGTATTACGTTTTGCTATACGTTTTTAGGTATTGGAAACTCTTTACGACAGTGGATCGGTCACAATTGATACCATATTCGAGGAACACGAAGTTTGGCGGAGGCGTAGGGCTGTCCGGCGTCGATGGCCGCAAGGTCAGCGACTCTGAGCGAGCTGGACGCAGGGTTGTGCATTCGGCAGACGAGACAAACCACAATCGTGATTTGAATTATATTTACTTATACAGTTATATAAAGTGAGATAAATTTATGCAAACGTTCAACTAGCGGACATATTTTATACCGTGATTGTTTCTTAGAACGTTTTTATTAACCGTACCATCTTTTTTATGTTTTTGCTTCAGATATATGTCCATATAGAATTAACTCAAATTTTTGTGTTTATTTTTTTTCTTTTTTTAATAATCACTCGTTAAAATAGCAAATAATAAATCAGAATGCTGCATTTTTTTAAGAAAGTCGTCGGTATTTGAATATATATAATCTTACTTTAGTTTAACTGAGATGTTTGCGTAAGTTTAAATGCTAAGTCAGCACGTTAAAGTCAGTGTAGAGTTACTTAGTCTCACTTTCACTGTTGGCGGCCGCCAGCTGGCCGCTCCCCGCTCCCCGTCCCCCGCTCCCGCCCGCTCGCACCTCAGCCTCCATTCCACCGCCACTACGCAACACTGCCTTACATTCTTTGTTGCCTACTGCTGCCACATTGAAAACTATTTAATGGTTACATAGTGGTTTACCTAGATACATCATATTGGTCTCCGATAGTCTAGATTTAATATAATCAATCTACACTAACAATCTCCTTTCATAACTCATTAACGACTATGAGTGCGGCAGCTATTTTATGATATTGCAAATAATACGTATTTATAGACTATTTGAAAGTTTGTTTTTTCTTCCACCTGGTACGTAGGTTCACTATCTGAACATACTATATTTGGAAGCTAGTATTTTTCATTGAATATATTTAAGTGTTATTCCGTAAATAGAAAAATGGTCAATATGTTTCCCACATAACAAATTTATTGCAAGATTTTTACAAACACATTAAGATTCAATAAAAATAAACTGACAGCCTTAGAAGCTGTCGGTACGCAAAAAAATACGTAAAATGCTGATTAATTAAGCAAAAAACTAGTTCGGAAACTTCTTGATTACATATTTTATACTACGCTTCACTTGGTTTTCCTATCCTAAAATATAATTATATAAGAAATCAGTTGCTACATAAATACCATTACTGGCTTATTAACGTTAACTTAACGATTGTTGAACAATCAATCTTATTTTAGTAGTTCCTAAGAAAGCTTAGAATTTTATAAAAAAAACAGTTATTCTAAAACAAAAGGCACTAAAAAGTGACAAAATAATTTTACTCGAAAAATAGAAAATCATATTTTTCCTTGTGTTGTCTATATTGTACAGATTGTACATATTGTTTTTGAGTCGATGTCAGCCAAGACAGTTTTAAAACATAAATGTTATTGGGTCCTGTTTGAAGTTTGTTAAAAAATCGACTTTCATTTCAACTTAAATATATTATTATATATGTATTATAACTCCGGTAAAGTTTGGTGTATAAAAAAACAGTGTGCTAATTAATGACAAATTGAACATAAAATTAATGTTGTATGTTTTATTGGGAATTGATAATATAAAAGCAG
>JAODUI010000001.1:5549149-5566603 GCA_027563995.1 Papilio gigon | reverse complement strand
CAGTGTGCTAATTAATGACAAATTGAACATAAAATTAATGTTGTATGTTTTATTGGGAATTGATAATATAAAAGCAGGTTAGAAATCATGTGCGCGAGTCGTGGTCGCGAACACCGGCCTCGACGTTTCCGCTTAGAATGCCTTACCAATGAATTATAATCAAATGTATAATTAAACTGTACAATTTTGACACAGACGTTATATTAAAAAAAACAAAACATTATATTTAACGTCTGCTCATCACGATAACCGAAAAAAATTAAGGACTTCAACATTTCTCAAGTTTTTTTTTGAAAACAGTAAAACATGACTATTATGTTCAACATCTTCTATTTATATAAACAAGGAGCAACACGCTCTTCCTTTCCGGGGTTTTAAGAATGTTCAACCTTAATATAAAGGATGTGACACCATCGAAGCAGTAATTTTATCGTATTGTTTTAAAAATTCCTTAAGACTGTTATATAGCATTTTTAAGTGCAAACTAAATCTAAAATTGAAACTAAATAATTATTCATAATTTTTTATTTCAATTTTAGTTTATTTGAAATTAGTACATTTATTTGAAAAGCATCTATCACTTCTTTAGAGACTACAACTAACAAGGAGTAACGGTACAATGCATTTCATTTGTATTCGAATCATGTAGAATGTACGAATATTTTACAAGTTCCTGCATCTGCTTTCTTGAAGCACCGCTGCCGGACACCGTGATCTACTGTTCTCGAAACATGTCTTAACAATAATTCACTTACTTTCTTTTCTACATTACACGTTGAAGTAGTAAATAACGATAAAAGTAGACTAATTTTTGTGAATTAAACAAATAATACAATTTTCTCTCCCTTTCCTTCATTCTCTATTTGTCTCTGACTTTTTTTCTCATCATACATCCCTACATCATAGGTAACTATAAACTGATCCACCACACACCATCATAGTTTTATAAATAAATTAAAAAATGTAAAAGTTTTATTTTTTTTTTAAATATTTGACATAGTAACTTTATCTGTAAAGTTCAATTAAGCAAACACTAGAACAGCACCTATTACTAGAATATGTTACCAGTGGTAACATAAGACGTTGAAACAAGTGTAAGTATAACTAGCAAGTATATTACGACATCAATAGATCGTCAGATGAAGTCACGAGAAAATGTGTACTAAACAAAAGAGAAAGTAGGCCTCGCTACGTCATTGCTTCAACGAGATGCCGTACAAAGATACCGGCCATCTGATACAAAACTTTGCGGATAACATTGATAATAAGTTCGTTGCACTGTGTTCACGTATTGAATGTGGAAAGATTGGAGAATGCTAACAGTTAATATCATCATCATGTTAGCAACACATTAGCCACAGCTGGCTTTAGGCCATGTCATGATCAGTCCCCGGCCGCCCTCAACCAGAATACTCACGCAAACTTCACCAGATCATCAACCCAGCAGTTAAAATGTTTTTTTTTTGTTTTTCTGATGACGTCACATAAAAGATATTTGTTCGTCAATGTATTTGTCATCTATCATAGAACATGAATATAATTTAATTGTAACCAGTTTCGTAACCACTAATGATCCGTCACTAAGCACCACGTCATCCGCTTTATAAGTTTGCAGTAATTTACTGTTGCGTGGTTACACGTTGACATTGATTTCTTTATTTTTCTTTCCTCTCCAATAACCGTACTAAATGGAGTGATTACGACAAAGAATATTTTTGTCTTTTTTGCTGCAAAATTTTTTATGACAACTCAAACAGGAGGTTGAGCATCCCCCAGTATAAATTGTTAAAAAAGACATAATTTGGAAAATCGCCACACTTAATCCTCATTTCGAATTAAAAAAAAAAACATTGTTATATACATAATTTAAAATCGGGAAATACTAATATAAAATTAAAATATCAACCACAACATAAACTACTAGTGACTAATATTTATGGTAATAATCAAGTATGCGTTGAAGTCTTTTGTATTGTAAAGCGCGACTTCTCTGACCGGGCATCCGTGGACGATGCACGAGTACCAAACATAATGTCCATGTGTTTTCTAAAGTAAGAGGGATGACAATATGTTTTATACTGTTTCGGCAGTGGAAACCCAAGGCTAGGGAAACATGTTGTAAACTCGAGATGACGCATTATTCGGAGTAAAACATTTTTTTCCGTATTAATCATATTGAGAATTTACTTGATTTTTTTTCCTTTCACAAAGTCATTTGCTACTTTAAATAGATAACTAATTTTAATAAATTACGTCTTACTAATAATTATATTTAAGTAATTAAGTCGAATATTGATCGTAAATTGGCCGAAATTTGAACTTTAACTTGAAAAAAAAATTAAACTAGCTTTGTGTTCTTGTCCACAGTAACTTTATCAAATTCAAGTTCATCCATTTTTTTTAAAAGGTTGCATATCTTGGATTTGATCTCTTTTTTTACTCGTATTACTGTAATGATATTGTTATACGTATATATAATAGTAGATGTCTAGTAAGTTCACGAATAATGTTAAATAACTTTAAAATATTTAAAGTAGAGCATGCTAAATTTGAAATTAAGGTAAATATTCCGTATCGAATCTTAATGTTGCTGTTACGGTTAGAGTTGCGACAACTTTATTGCCCGCACACAGTTAATCATAACTTACCATGATGGAATCACAAAAACAGTTTGAAATAATACACATGTAACGACATTCATAACTTAACTGTTCTTAATTAAAGAATAAAGTAAATTTCATCACAATCGCTAATACATCCAACATCATACACGTAAATATTTTATTTATGTAGTCACAAAGATTAAAAATAATGATAACTACACAACCAGTTTTGTGGTTTCTGAATTAAAGTATTAAAAAAAAACAATTTATATATTTTAAATTAGATAATCGATTGGAGACTAGCACGTTTTAATAATATATAATGACATAGTTTTCTGGGATCAAGATTGTAGATTTATTAGGTAAGCGCAAATATATAATTGTATAAGTAGATATCGATGATTCCCAAATACCATGTTTAGAAGAACCCTGTATAAAATAATTACACGTCGGATGATCACTCGATGACTAGTTGGATAACCCCGTTAATAGTAGTCCGTAGTCCGAAATTATAGAACGTCCGTTTTAGCCGTTTTAGTCTATCCAATAAATTGTAAGCGAGGCTTATTTGGTGTGTTACAGCCACGCAACGTCGAAGGTATTAAGAAAATAATTTACTGGAGCGCGAACTATGTAACTTGAGGCCGTGGGTAGAAATTCACAAAGCTTACATGTAACTGACGAAATTTTTTATGTAAAGACGTATTGCTATTCTTTTCATTCTCTTTGAAAAGAACAGAGACGAGGATACGTTTAATGTCAGTTGAAATTCACAGTTACGTAAATATACGACTCTGTTAATATACTTTTAAACTAATATAAAAGGAATCACAGTAAGTTTTGTTTATTAAGTAACAAGTGAATGAGGGACGTTTAAAAACTACGTTAATTACAGCTACGGAAGTAAGAAAATTGTTCTTGTACGAAGTGAGAACGACCCTCTGCCGGAACCGGATGTAAGCGAGGTCTAAAAACTCTCACAAGCCTGAACATGCCATACCATTCTATTCGACTTTGTTATAGTAATTAAAAGTATATTTTTTTTTGTCTCTGTCATGACCAAATGATAAGGCAATTACGGTAATATAATTTAAATAACTTGAACGAATCATTCAAAATAAATTTTACCGTTAGCTTAATGGATTTGGCAATTATTGAAGAATGCGTTTTATGAAGTAATTAATAATAAATAAGAAAGTAATAGTTATTCAAGGGCAATCAAGTTTTATTAGTTTTTAAATATAAAAGTGAAATCGACAATCTTTTTTATGGATTTATTCGTATGACCTTTACTGAAAATTAAAGGAAGGTCGAGCATAATTTTAAACGTGAATAAGTTATGAAGGTTTAACAAGGTTTGTTTATAGAAATTAAAATGAGAACTTTTAATGTAAGATTATGACTAGGTTTAAGGCTTGAAGGTTCTACTGGCTCGATCAGTCGACGTAACACCTACATTCACTTTTGTTTGTTGCGATATAAACTAATATTATGTATGATAATATTAAAACGTGTTAAAAAATTATCACACGTTTCGTTTTCAACCTACTTAAGCGTTTAGTATTACTCTACTCTTGTTAGACGGATTTGAACTTTCGAAAACGAAACGCCAAGTAGAGTTCAACGAATTTTTTTTACAATTGGTACAAAGAACTTAACGCATAACAAAAACATTCTAAACATAGTTTTGTAATCCAACGAAAAACGTATTCAAATTATCATTCGCAATAACCCTTGCACACTTTCGCACCACGCATTGGCCTCGCCGAAATTAAATGTCAAATAAAAAAAATAATAATAATTTAGCTTACCTTCTCGTTGACGTGTATTTAAATCCTATTTGCTATGTGTCACTTCACAATGTTCCTGAGGGTATGGGACACTCGCGTTTGCGTTGCGTATGCGCATCGTGCGCGCGGTGCGGTCGCGAGAGTTGCCGCGCACTCACTGCCGCTCCATTCCGGCCGACAGTCGACACGGGGCCGCGGTGACCTGTCACTTCGACAACAATCTCTACTTAACTAGCCAGTAGCCACTAGCCAACAGTGTACCGCCCAGACTAGCGATATTCTTGTGGTTCCAATTGTTTTACCACTAGTTAATTTAACTGCCTCTACCTCAGTAGACAATAGCTAGCCAGTCGTGTGCCCAAGCTACCTACATGATATGATAGTATATTTACTAGTTCAATTTTATTTATATATAACGAACTTTTTTAAGCTACACTAAAAACTTGTGAGCTTTCATTAAACTTTAGTTCTTAAACGATAATAAGTTCAGAATATTTTTTTTTAATGTAAATCACCTTTAACCTTTTACGAACTTGTGACCTTCGTACGATTTATTCTCCATGTAAGCCTTATGCTATGCTGACTATAAATGTCTAAACAAATTAGTCATCGACACGACGACTTCATTCAAGGACGAATTCTACTTGAACGTTGTGAGGAACCAAGTTTTATTTGGCAAGTATTATTATTTCCATATACTAGGTTACATTGTTAATAAGTTTTAAATTCTCGCTAGTGTTTTGTTTCGAATAAATGCAATTGAGATGACATCTATAACATTTGTAATAATTTCTTTTCTCTCTTTAAAAAAAGCTAGGAGTGTATCTCTTTTTAGATAGTTTTAATTAAATTATTCGTTATATCACTTATAAAACTGCTTAACTTATATGTAATCGGTGTCGGTACTCACTGTGTGTCGTGTGAGCGACGGGCCGCGAACGCGCTGTAGTATCAATCCCTGTTACCCTGAAGAAGAGCCCACGATGGGCTCGAAACTAGTCGGTACCGACACCGATTTACACGTGAATTAAGCCATTTTATAAGTGGTTTAGTGAAATGTCTCAAGAAAGTTTTAATACTTTAAATCAATCGTTAATTAAAACTTACCTTAAGAGAAGGCAAGTCAATACTAAATAAAAATCAATTTAGAGATCATAATAAATACATGTTTAATAAATATACAAAAGCAATGTGTTCATTTGAAGTTGTCCCGGAAGCGCACGGTGCTGCGGCGCGGCGCCGGTGAGCCATCATCTTCGCTGTCCAGTGCGGGCTCGTAGCCTTTGTTCACGTATGCACCGGACATCGAAGACCTACCCGCAAGGTTACTCAACTGAAAAAAAAAAATAATTGCTATACTTTAGAGCATGATACAAATCATTTTTTTTTTTAAGGTCTTATTTTAATAGACCCCCTCGTTAAATATATTTCTAAAATACTTGCTAGTGTTTAATTTTATCATTTCTACGTTAAATCTTACAATAAAAGATATTATTAAAAATTGAAACAAAATACTTCGCAAAATAGCAAAATATCAATGTGATCAGACAGCAATGAGATACCATCGCGTTCGTAGAAGGGGAACACTCCTCCATAATTACCCCGACAAAGTTAAGCCAGTAAAGGGGACTTTACTGTTTGCTAACATTACTGCATTATAAATTATAGTGTACATTATGCAATTATATTCTAGTAATGGTCAAAGAATGTCGACTAAGAAAATATTCTTGGACAATATAGATCAACTACACGTCTCTTTTCTTTGTGAAGACTAAACGAACGCTTGACCACGATCCCACCCGCTGCCAAGTGATGATGTGGTCGAGAGATGGTACAGGCTATTTTAGTAAATGCCTATTCACTCTACTCTTGAAGGGTCCCATGTGGGACTATGACAGAAACACGGGCGCCGGAAATTTCTTCCACTCCTTTGCATTGAGCACAATTAATGATAATTCAAATTGATTTAATTTGTTTTATAACTAGTTCAACATTCATTATTTTAAGGTCTAATACTTAAACGTGAAAGAAAGTTCAAAATCCGAACAAAAATATTTCTCAAACTTTGTCAAGAAAATAAGGAATGGCGCGTAATTCGAACTCAAAGCCCTTGACTTAGTTAGCAAGTCAGTACCACCTAAGTCGGCGGACCATGAAAATAATTGCTAAATAAAACGTAGCATTCATTACTATCCTACAATCGTAAAAAAACAAATATGATAAATATTTTGATGTAATGTGATTGAGATTCTTTTATGTGTTTCAATTTACTTTTTGAAATCGAATTCTAATCACGGTAAAAACATATCATTTGCTTTTTAATTTCTCGCTAACAGATAGTAATACAACAACTAGATTTAGCAACTGATAGATTAATAATCGATGGAGATCTATGCATAGTTAAAAAGCAACTATTGTTACGTTTTTTTAAAAGACGTTATTCTACGTTTCCTATGTTTATTTACGTTCCTGTGTTTCAAACGTTACTATAGTCGTTTTTGTGTGTTATTTAGTGGCATAAGGAAGTTAAATGAGGAATTACAAAGCCTAATAACGTTTCCAGCAATGCACTTGCGCATTCGTAGGAGTTGTGTGCATTGCGTTACATTTCCTGTCACGATGTCATTACACAACGATTGTTGTTAGTTAAAATATGTAAAGTTAACAAAATGAAGTTGATTAGTCGATTGTTTTGTGTTTCTGTGTTAAATTTCTCTATTTTGTTTCTGTTTTTATTGTTTTTGCCGGGTAACTTGATACATCTTTAATATTATTGCATGACGTCACATAAAGGAATTTGGCCTTGCGGATACCAGGTAACCTTTTCGAAATTAGCTATAAGAACCTTAGGCGTAAAGATTTAACATTTTTCTTTATAGGAATTTTAAAAAACATTAAAATCAATGGACCGTAACATTTTAACTAAGTTATTATTTGCATATTTTCATAATAAACAAACTAGTGCAACGTGTATGCAAGGTCATGAGAAATCAGTTGTAATTTATTTATCCTTTAATATGATTTTCAAACGTTAGTTACGTAAAAGTTTCTGAAAATAATTAATTCATATTTAATATTAGCACGCACCGTGGTCTTAGGCTCGTCGTAGAGGTAGGTGGAGTCGCGCTGCAGCTGCGAGCGGCGGCGTTCCGCAGTCAGCGACTCGCGGCGCGCCTGCAGCGCACGCAGCGTGGCGCGCCGCGCGGACACGCTGCCGCGCAGCGACGACATGCGCGCCAACATCCCTGCACAATTCATTTAGGTGTACCATTGGCAGACAGATAAAACGTTCATTGTTGCCTTTCCCAGACAATCAAGATAAACACCAGTCCGATCTAAGAGATTACCGAAAGTACACAAATATTACATCAAAAAATATTTTTGTCCGAAATATAATTCTTTATTCGCTATTAAGAATTATTATAGATAAAAATAAATAACTGACGCACCCAGAGACGTTAAATAAGGATTCTTAGAGTAGATTTAGTACCAAAAATGAACACTAGGGGACTGTTAATTCGCATTAAATGATTGGAAGTGTGAGGGCAAATATCTAAACGTACCGGGATCTGCATTCTGTAGTAACGTGAGCCGCCTCTTGAAGTTAGCATCTAAGTTGATGACGCTGTGCTTGTTGTCGCGCGCCCGCTCCAAGTTGTGCAGCGTTTTGCGGCGCGCGACGTTCGCCTCGTCCACTCCGCGCCGCTCCAGGTCGTCCACATTCAGCTTTTGTAGGTCCTTCGCTATTTCTATAGCTTGCTTCTCTATCATCGCTTGTTCCGTCATTTCATCGGCCTACATATTAAAAAAAAGTCACACTAATAACACAATAATACCACTATCTCTTTGGACTTAGTATTGAAAATAAGTCACTTAAGCGCCAATAGCCTAATGGCTAAGTGTACAGATTTCTTATCACATGGTCAAGAACTCGAATCCCGCCATTCGACTATTAAACCTATTCGTCGAAAACCATATCCTAAAACAAGCCTAGAGCTTAGTTGGAGTGACAAAAGAAAAATACTAAGTTCACAAAAATCACTACGTAAAGGGCTTTCTAAAGTTTTTATTTCTCTTACCAATTCCCTTTAAATTTGATTTAAGTAAAATTTCAGTCTAGCTATATGATGTTTGTTGATATATTGTCTACTTACCCGCTTCGTAAAGTACCAATTTAGTTGTATAGTCGATAACAAATGTGTAAGAGTGCCGAGTCGATGGAACAACATTGCGACAAACTGAATGACCATCACCGTACCGAAGAAGATCAGGAACAAAGATCCGATCGGTTCCAGCATCAGGTACTCACGATCTAAGTGTACCTGTCAAATATTCATTAAAAGCCTTAACAATAATTTCCTCAACCATGCGTTGTCACACATATCAAAAGCTCAAATCGATTACGTAAAAATTACGGGATACTTTTCAACTAAAAAAAATGGGACGCCACCCGCAACCAGTAACTTTCGATTAAAAAAAAATCGAATATGGTGCACCGGGGGCGACGTTCTGTGGTAGCAGACATAAAAAAGGTCAAGTCTATCGTGCATAAGACAAATAAAAAAATATCTCACTATATTTGTTTCGTCGTCGTACATAATACCAATCTTTTGTCCGAACGGCCACTTGAAATGCAACTGACTCTGGTTGAGTTGCAGCAAGAATATGACCAGAACGAACAGCGCGTTCAACATCACGAACGCGAACACCATCGTGTCGCGTAGATTCTTCAAGTCTGTTTTAATCCGCTCCTAAAATGTACACAGTACCATTTATAGAGAAGAAGAATGTAACCATCAAACTCAATACCTTATTAATTAAAAATTTAAGATTATGTAACTTTGATGTATCATCATCATCATTATCAGCCCCTGTCTGCCCACTGTTGGACGTATGCCTTTCCCAATGCCTTCCACAGTATGCAGTCCTCCGCTTTCCGCATTCAATGACTTCCAGCCGTCCGCACCTACCTTCCTACCTTTGATGTATGCGTTACCTATAATATAATGAGTTAAAATAGTAGATAATATTGAATCATCGTCATCATCATCATCATCGTTCCTGCCCTTTTCCTTATAGAGGGTCATATCAGAATCCCAAATTTACAATACTTGAGTCATTTGTTGTTTCACTTGCAATACCAGTTCTTCTGGGCTTCGAAGGTCGCTCTTGTGTTCCCGCCGCTCGTTTGCCCCCTTCTTGTATAAAAAACAAAGTGTTAAAATATTACCTGTTCTTCTTTGTTTTCATCAATCGGCCGCAAGTAAGCATCGATCAAGTCCTTCCAGAACTCAGTTTCAGCTGTTGTTAGGAAGTCAACTTCACCTTTTTGCAGATTGGGATCTTCTATCCAATAGGGGTTGATTAGGTCGTCTCTTTCTTCCTAATTAATATCATTTAATTGGAAAAATGAAATCAAGTTAAAAAATAAATATGTTAAATTAAATAATAATATGTAATTGAATTATTTTTACTCTTGGAATGTCTACGGAATCCTCGCTGTCTGCGTATTCGGGCAACATGGAAAGAGTGTCGCCGCGGAGAGGCATCGAGGAACGACGCCGGGGCGCCGTCTCCATCTCCGGAGGTGCACCCCTAATTAACGAAAAATGAAAATAAAACGTTACAATTAAATACACTAGTTTTTATACTCAACACGATTGTCTAATATCGTAATAATATCGAAATGTATACTTACAATGTATCCAAACGCTTTTCAATCTTCTCAAGTGTATTGGCTATCTGAAGCAAATATAAATCTTCCTTGTAATCTTTAGGGTTGGTGCAGCACATGCATTTAAACAAGCCGGCGACGCTGAATTCTAAAGAACCACTGCTCTCCTCCGTTTTGTTACCGAACCACTTCATCATTCCTTGAGTTTCCATTTTCTTCTTCGCTTCTTCGGCAGCTTTCTTCTCCATTTCCAAATCCTACAAGATAATCGAGCAATATCCCATCATATAGTTCCAGGACAAATCTAAAAATAATTTATCTTACTGTTCTCTTCTTACCTTGAGTGTTTTCTTCTGGGCAACTTCTCTCGTACCCCACGAGACGTTATTCAAATTGCACAAGGAATAAATAATGAGCAACATGTACATGCTGGGGATAGTTATGTAATACACGCCTAGATATAATAAGCAGATGATTTCCTGTGGATGCAGTGCTGCCGTCACAAAGAATATTCCGAAAGTTATAACTGTGAAGATACTAGACGGCGCCAACCAGCCGTCCTCCACGATCTGAAGAGCTATACCCACGATCACCATCATCATCAGCATAGCGTACAGACAAGTTATTGCGTTCGCCAACATCAGCTGAAAACAACGAGGAAACAATAAAACTCCAGCTGCATACGAAGGGGTTCAGGAAATTTTGTGAAATATAAAGGCCCCTCTTCCTTTCGGATTTTTCACAGAACATAAAAAATCAAACTAATAATTTACAACCATATTCAAATGAAAATAATCTATACGTCAATTGACAAGATGAAGTTCATTGGCTTAGAATCAGACGAGTTTTGGGAACAATAAAAAAAACACGTACCTGTATTTCAGACTTGCAAGTCATGCAGACAATAATGTAAATCAGCACCGGAATGAGGTTCAGTAGCAGAGAATTCATGATGCTCATGCCAGTGATCGCGTTCATCGCGCCCACCATCATCAGGAAGATCGTGCCCGGACCTAAGATTGTGCCCAGCATGAGCAACGTCTAAAACAAATTTACGTATTTTACGTTCTATGAGATGGTATACAAGCAATCAAAACCCCCGATTTCTTTATCACTTATATTGTATTCTAGGTAACATTTTCCAAATAGATGCTACAGATTCGAATAAAAATGTATATCAAAAAAATTAACGAGCAAACTCTTACAATACAGGTTATTGTAAGAGTTTGCTCGTTAATTACATTAATCAAAGTTATCACTCTCAATGTTCACATTTAACTCACCTGGTATACGATGTAAAGGGTGGATATATTATCGTTAACTTGGACGGTGCGTTTTGAGTCCGCCAACAAATCAAGGATGTTCGCAATAGTGGAGGGCACCCAGCGACGGCGCTGGTTGAAGAACTCGTCAAAGCGCTCGGGGCAGTGTGTGTAGGCGTCCGACGCGGCGGAGTACTCCACGCGGTAGCCGCGCTGTAGGAGCAGAGTGCACAGCCATCGGTCCTCGCCTACGACCACAGATATGAAAAGTACAATTAAGAAACAATAGACAGTCGTTTTCTGAAGTTTAGGACTTACATAAGTCCCACCACAAGAGCACCTTCAGTTTTCATTGAGAATTAACGTTGAAACACTGACCTTGATCATACTGTACGTAGTGACGTGCCTCATTCGACGTCAAAGTGTATTTCTTCATAACGTTGTCGTCCATCAAAGCCTTTCCCCTGAAGAGCGAGAAGCATCCCGGACTACAGAGCACGCAGCCGATCATGTGTTCTGTCGCCTTCTGCAGCCAATGACCAATGGCGTATTCGAACATTTGGTACCATGCCATAAAACCTACGGTAAGTATACGAATTTGATAGAATAAGTTGAAAGGACAACTATTTCTTTCTCTAAGACCTGTTTAATTGACTCTTGTCATTATTATGGAATAAGCGATGTGAAAAACAACATTGCAAAATAGAAATTCTGTTTTGAACCTCACCGGAACCTACGGGATGAATTCTCCCGCACGCAGCGCCCAAATTTTTGTCCTTCTTCATTAGATCTATAAGTAATGTTACAGCGCAAGGTTTGAAATCAATATCTCCATCCAGCGCGAGCAGGTAAGTGTTTTCAGCTATCACCTCCTTCCTATCCACCGACAGCGGTAAGTCCATCAAACGATGACCCAGAAAATAATACATGTACATTACCTGAAACAAACGTTGTTCAATGCGTGTTGGTTGACCTCGCACATATCTTTAAATTTCTTCGCAGGTATGTGCAGGTTGCATCACGTTGTTTTCCTTCACCGTAGTCTCATATAATTAAACATTACCTGGGACCATCGTTTCCGATGTCTGATCTTCGATTTATCTTTCAAGTGACAAATCATTTTATTCTTTCCTGGTAGAATCCAGACTAACTTCCCGCCGTACGGTGTCGGGAACTTCTTAGGTGGTCTTAGTCGTACATTAGTAAGGTGCACTTCGGAAGCCGCTTCATCTATAGTATCCACTAAACATTTCACGAATCTATTAACTTGAGAATCTTCTGCACTATGGTCTGAGACTTCGAAAGCATCGTCCATGAATATATGACCTAAGAACATGAATATATGAACCAAATAAAATCAATCTTGTGAAGTTTAATCGATAAGAAAATCTAGATACTAGATTTGGAATTCTAGGTCTAGGGCTATAAGTAGTATTCACGATAACTTACTTTCCAACTCATAGTAATCTGGGTCCACTATTCCTAGGTATTTTTGAGCGACGCGACGCGCACTCTGGTCTTCGTCCAAGCGGAAAATAGACTTTAAAAACTCTATCATTTCATCCTTTGTCTCATGCCACATGGTCGCGCAGACGTAAATCCTACGTGATTAATTATTATTTTTATTAAAATTTTCACTTAATTAATGCTCATTGTCACTGCGTTACAGTAACTAAGTGTTACAGTAATCTAGAGATATACCTTGTTATGCTGTCAGAAGGCTTTATATCTTTCGGCGCTTGTTCGGAACTTGCACGAGATCGGTCGTCTTCGTCTTGGAGTTCCCTTAAGTCCTGAACAGGTAATCAAGTATGTAGATCAAGAAAATCTATAGAAACGATACTTCAAGTTAAAGATTAGAAGGTCGCGTACTTCGATAGGTATGTCATTTTCGTCATCTTTCGTACGATTCAATAGCAATGATTGGTCGATGAGCGGGCCGAGGTACCACGGTTTCGCGAACAGTTTGTCGGTGGCAGCGAGACGTTCGCAGCGCGGCATCCACGTGTGCACTGTTATCCACGCCTGCGACGCCAGCCACAGCAGCCATATCCATGCCATATCACTTCCTAGATATTCTTTTAAGAAGTAGACTGAAAGAAAGCATGAATACTTTACTTTAAAGTACAACCGAACTGTAATCCTTTGAATTTAACAGTACCTATTTTTCTGCTTTTAATGCGATATGAAATTGTTGTTATAGCAGTTCTTACAATATCTATGATGAGCCTTACTAGCAGCGAGTTTGTTGATAGCTTGAGGTTTCCTTGTACATGGGTCGTAATTTTTTTTTTATTCAAATAGTCCTATTTTTACGTTAAAAATTGGAATAAATATTATAGTTCTTTGTCACGTCTACTTTAACATATGTGTCGGATAATTGCGGCAAAAATATACTTCAATTTATCAAAAAAAAATCTCGCTAACCTGGTGGTATTTCAAAGAACAAATAGTCAGGTATCATGCCGTGAAACGCGCAGGGATTCGCGTTCCTCATCGCGCAGAACACGATCAACAGATTGACTAGAACCGGTCCGACAAGGCTCAATGCGAATGTAAAGCTGACATTTTGTATCAGAATTTTGCAGGCGAACTTTGCGCTCGCGTAGCAGAAATACGCCGCCGTCACTTGTATCAGTGCCACCCAGAGAGGCGATGTCCACGTAACATTCAAGATGAATGCCGTCTTCGTTAAATCGAATTCCAAATTTCCGTCGTATGCCTCTTCGAATATAACCCTGAGCTAAAAAAAAAATATTACAAACAAAACATCTGACTGAATTTTTCTTATATAATTTATAAGGACTGCATCGATTTGCAATTAAATTAAATATTTACTGGTCTACGGTAACCTTGAAATTGTTGCAGGTCTTTAAAGATTATCACTGATTAATAATTAGATATAATTGACATATAGCCCGAAACCAAGAATTTAGAAATGTTTATAAAAAATATTTTTCTGCTTATACGATCTTTCTAAAGTTCTTATGTTACAAAACAACTTACTTCGTAGACGCTATAGTTGCGCGGCCCGAAAGCATTGGCGGTGGATGTGAAGATGGCGAAAGGATTGTCGTTTTGAATGTGCAGCGAAATAATAATGCACACTAGAAACACGCAAATCTTCCATAAAGAGAGAATTCTCTGCGTATAATATCTTGTTTTCTTCAGTGCCAATTTTAGTTCGCATAAGTAATAGAAAATCACTAAAAAAAATAAATGTAATTAATGAAAAAGATACATTCTGTATAAACAAATATTACAGTCCATCACAGACAGAGATATTAGAATCAATACATACAGGATGTTTTGTTTTCTGTTAAGTCCACGTAATTCTCCCACCAACCGAGCGAGATACAAATGCAAGCGGCCGGTATCGTCCACAAGGCCGGGGTACCATCTAAAAGTGGCCAAACGACGAACGCAGTTGCTTGTGCGGAGATCGCAAATACATCCAGAATAAGTTTTAACATGTAACGACTTTCAGTACTGTCTCGCGTTAATGCGTTTAGTAGACCGGGTATGAAGCATAGGGAATTTAGCAACATGGCTCCTTTTACGACGTCCAATTCAGGCAGGATAATGAGCACTAACATAGCAACACCAGCAGCATGTAACGTCTCAACTAGGAAAGCCTAAAAACACAGTAGCTTGATTTTTTTATGTCTTATTCACAGTAGTCGTCCCAATCAATTAGAACTAATGCAAAATATTTCGGCAGTGGGAATTTCAACTCGCTTTCTTAATAAATTCAAGGCTTATTAGATCCCATACTTTAATAAACAAAAGGTTATCGTGGTATGGATATACGAGGTGATGATCACATAAATAGGAAAGTAATAAGAATGAATGTGAATGGCTATAAAGGAGGAGGTGGATCGGATAAAGTGTGTAAAGATTGCATGAAAGAATATATGCGTAAGACGGGAGTAAATTCAAGTATTGGCTGATAGAAATGTATGGATTATATGTAGACAAGGCAAGCTGACGTTGACTTACTATAATAAACTGCAATTTGCTTGGTTTTTTTGCGGTTTTGAAAAAACAAATTCTCACGCATCTAAAGAACATGCCTAATTCGGGTACACCGAACACAATCAATACAGCCCAAAGCCACGCCACTCTCTCTTCTAGTGGAAGAACTGTTAAGAATTGTTTGTCTAGAGCTAAAAAAGAACACAAGAATTTAAATCAATTCATCAGAATTATATACTTTTATACATTCGTGAAATACAATTCTGAAATATATAAAAACGCCCACACTGACGTATAGTTAGTACCGGCACCAAACTAATTGTAAAAGTGTGTAGCCGTTTTTATTTAGGCAAGAATTATAGAGGTATCGTTTTACTTTTATTACCTAAAGCTCTATTGCAATGGCTAACATGACGTCCTTTCTTCAGCTGCGAAGTTATGAATAACAAAGTTCCTTTCGCTAAGACAGCCGATCCCAAAACAGCCGCGAAGGTGAAAATATATGCAAGAACTTTTAACACCTTCATACTTATGTCGATCCATTCCGTCGACGCCATCGACCCGCTCTCTTTCTTTACGGGGATCTCTCGGAAAAGATTCCATCCTTTTGTTTCTTGTGCTGTTCTTTGACTGTTAAAAAAACATATTAAAAATAAAGGATCGATGTAAAATGCTCGCGTTACTTGCGTAGATAGGCAAGGCAGTTACTATAAAGAGATGGAGATTTTTGTCACAATTAATTCCACCATTGATTTTAGACCCTATTTGATCCCACCAATAAGGCCTAAAAATCAATCACACGAATAACTGACAGCGTTAATTAGGGATACACGTTTTTTTTCAATCGTAAAAAGTAAACAAAGGTGCTAGCGGTTTTCTGATTTTGCTATTGTAAAATATTAAAACATTGTCTTGAAATTATTTCGCAAGATCGCCATATTTCAATGGAATAGACTGTAATATTTTATCAGGAAATCAATCTTTGTAAATCAAAACTCTGTAAAAGTATAATAAAATTAATCTATTTGATCTAAGTGATAAGTGTTATTAATAATAGCCATTATCTGTGCTTTATAAGTATTCACTATAGAATTAATTTTTCAAACAGACAAATCATATTTGGTGTTTTTTTATTATTTTCATTGTTGTATTCGTGTTGTTTTTTAATCGATAAAATGAATTAGTGAGGTAAATTTTAAACTATATTGTATTACACACTCAGATCATACATGTGTGTGTAATTTGAGTTTTCGTGTAAAACGTACTCTAATTCATCAGTATCGTCATAGAGCGGTTGAAATTCTGAATCCGACTGATCGCTGTCATCGTCGAGATCTTTGAAGCCTGGTGTCGTTGCCATACCCTATTATTCTGAAACAAACACAAGACTTTTACATATATTTAATCGTAGACTACAGTAGACTTATTTATTCGCTTCTACATATTTTTTTTATCAAAGATAAAATGTAACAAAACATAATGTTGATGATATACGTAAAAAATTTATAACTTACTAACAAACTATGTTTATATGAACTTATAATTTGCGAAGTTCTTACAGAGAGTATTTGTAACAAATCAATATAAATTGTCAACTGTAAGTATGTACATACACCTTGATGTGGAGGTTTTGATTACTTTCGTTGGATAGTCTTTTGTTAAAAAAAAATAATAATAATTCTATAGATATGTAGATGCAATAGATGAGTAGATTAAAACAACAAAAGTCAAATTTTCGTAATAAATTATATAGAGGTGCAAAAATCAGTCACTTACGAAACGGTCTCGACCTTCTGCACTTAAATCCGCAGTAGTATACACTTCACGACACTTGTCTTCCAAGACAAATCATCACTTTAAGGTGTGAACAATGTTTTAGTACATCGCAATAACAATATCCAGTTTGTTGTCCAATCAAGACTAATCATAAGAATGTGCGATTACTTGAAAAGTACTTTTATCATTTATACGTCATTTTATTATATCATGTTGATTAAAATATATCTATTGACAATCAGAAATATGATTGGTGAGCGATCGTATGAAGCAACATTGGAACAATAGCCATTATCATTGGCTTAATCATACACTCTCGAAATTCTGCGTAGATAATGCAATGATTCAATGTGAAAAACATTAATGAGCTGGCC
>JAODUI010000001.1:5535457-5547640 GCA_027563995.1 Papilio gigon | reverse complement strand
TTGGCTTAATCATACACTCTCGAAATTCTGCGTAGATAATGCAATGATTCAATGTGAAAAACATTAATGAGCTGGCCATTATTTATCGCATTACTTTTGTCTTGTCTTGTATAATTATAAGTTCAGGTCACTTTGTAATGTAACAAAAAATGTCTTCTCTTTCTTCCTTAATGAACATTCAATGAAATATCTTTTCCTATAAGGTACTGATGGATTCTCAAAGGATATGCGTAAGAAGGGATTCAGATATGACAATCCATAAAGTATGGAAAATTTCAATATTTGACAAGCGTCCTTAGACAAAAGGACAGGTATGAAAAAAAACAAAGACACGACTACACTAACACGAGATTGATAATTTTCTCGTTCAAAGAATCAAAAGATGTATTTATTGTAAAGCATCAGTCTTTAAGATAATCAGCCAATCAAACGCAAAATGCACTAATTGACATACATTTATTTCTTGTTGTCGCGTACAATTTCCAAACATATGTATTTTCAAATATCTTGCCGGCTAAATTCGCTGAGCAGTTCCCCGCATCTACCCTTCCCGTACACGTAACATTGTCCTGTGAAAAGGCTTGTACGATGTTCCGCGTGGCCGAGAAATATAATCTCTAGCACTCTATGCAACCATTCTCTTTATTACAAATAACAAATGTCATTATCTCAATTTTGAATTCATTCTGTAGCAGTATTTGAAGAACTACATTCATATGTTAAAATTGGATCGTATCGCTTTTTTTACTTAAAACTGTATTATAAATAATGTAAAATAATTTATTAACTATAATAAAAATAAATTTAAATTAATAATACTACTAGTATTATAATAATTTCTATTTAAAAGTGAGTTTAGGGTCAACATTGATTATTTAAAATTCTTTTTAGGGCCAACAAACACGGACTGATTCCAACAACGTGTGCACGACTGGTAGCTCTTTTAGACTACTGCGGGTATTGCGAACATCGATTGCAGACCGTCCAAGGACACATGCTTGAAGCAGTCCGTGTCTGCTTGCCTGCCGTATTGGCTGAGTATTCGATAAAAACAATTTCACTTGAAATATGAAAAATAGCATTTGATATCGAATTATAAAAATTAACTGTATTGAATATTAGTCATTTGTCAAAGTTTTGTACATAAATTCAATTACTTTGATCACAACTTAATTTTAACTAAAACTAAATTTTAAACCTACAATACTATGATTATGATAAAAATCGAATCCACCAGCCGCGTTAATCTTTTACAAGTATTTTCTAAAATAAAACGGTTATGAAGTTTTAATATGATCAGTCTAAAATTCCAGATCAGTTAAATGCAAATTATATGAACATTGTAGAGAAACATCACAAATCAATTCATTTTAATTTTCAGTGTCATTCGATGAGTTTTTATTGGTGCTGTAATCTTGCCCTTTAGTATAGTCCATAACGTCGTCAATTTTGGAATAATTTCCCATCGCCACCTGCGCAATGGTGTCCACAATACTGGACGTATTTGTGTAGGAATGACTCGATTGTGAAGCAGTCGATGTTTCATCTTCCGTCAATTTTAACGGCTGATTATAATCCGACATGTAATCCGGCATCGTAGTCTTTTTAGTCAACTCTAACATTTGATTCAAAAATGATTCCCCCCCAACTCGTGATGGCATACTGAAATCAGTCGCCGTTGTATCCGATGTCAAAGCAATAGGCTTAGACGAATCAGCTTTCGACGAGCTCTCTGAATGTTTTCCTGTATCCAAAGAATTTTCCATTTTACTTTTTCCGATACTGCCAAAATCTGGAGGTAAATAATCTTTACTGCTCTTGAGCAAGTCATGCGGTGATTTCATCAATACGCTTTGATCCAAACCTACTTTTGAAGATATGGGACTGCTGTTAGCGAGAGGTTTTAAGAGAGATTCCTGCATTTTTAATAAAGACGGCGTCAAGAACATATTGTTCGCGGCTAAAGTTGATTTAGACATCGGATCTGGTATACCCAGTATGCCAGCACTGGAATACTTGCTCGCCGAAAATAATGCATTCGCAATATCAGCGGAACTCATCATGAGGCTAGAAGCGATACTGGCTGGAATCGGTGCTGTCGAAGTTGAATTGCTTGTTGAGGTACTAGTTGAAGTTTTTTCATAGGCAGCCATGCTCGTTAAATTTTGCAAAGAGGCAGCATAAGAAGGTGGATCCGATAATTTTGTATTTGAGAGACTTGCGGCTAAGTTTGAGGATAGTCCGGGCGTCAGTCCTGTCAACATACTATTGGCCGCGGCTAAGCTCTCTAAACTACCCGCTCCTAAAGGAAGGGGCATATTCGCAGACCCTAACCCTAATGCCATACTCGTCAACATATCTAAGCCTGTAGGGTACGCGGATGACAATGAAGACGAACTTGATTTAGATGATTTTGAAGAAGTTGGTAATACAGGAATATTCAATTGAGGAGTTTCAAATTTGTGAGGAGATATTGAACCTATGCCTGATGATACGTTTATAGGAGGAACACCGGCCGGCCGGCTGACCATTTGCTGCAGAGTACTGACCGAGGGGAAATTGGACATGGATGTAGATTGTGTAGTTTTAGGCGGTGGGATCGGCTGGGGAACAGCTAATAGAGCGTCCAAGTCTATCTTCTCATCTTGTTCTGAGGAGCAACCCAACTCATCACGAATGAAATGCCATAACAAGCCATCACTTTGCTCTCGTGGAAATTTCGGTGTCAAAGTAGACTTTAATTTATCTAAGTATGTTATGTCTGGTTTGTAATTATCTTTGAACTTAATGAAAGTTTCATCTGCATAATTAAAATAATATTTGATCGTTTTTTTAATCTGTCTCATTGCATGTGGTGACAAGTGGCTGTCGTGAACCATGTTGTATTGGAGAAACAGAGGCCGGGGATATTCTGTGGGGCGCTGCTCTGGCGGTGGCATCACCCAAAAAAATGTTAACGACGATTCTAAAACTGGACTCTCGGGATTGTACGGAGCTGTAAAAAAAACAAACATTAAACGATAAAATTAATTAAATCTATAGTAATTCTTACATTTGCAGTATACTTACAGCATATTACACCAATGCACGGTACATAAGATATTTCAGATGGACCCCTCATTTTAATCTGATATTCCAATTGGTTATCGCAGTCTCTAAGACTTGGCATCGCAGGGTTTGTCGGATGAGAGTGATACCATCCCAATAATGTCAGTCCAAGTCTCTCCATCTCCATTTGGATTTCAAGTTCAATCAACACTTTAGGCTTTGGATCATTTTTACTTTTCAAGCAAGGAAATGTGTGAGTGATCATCACAGCTGAAATGTTTAAAATTTTATTACTGTAAACTACAACAATTATATAAGAATAGTAATACAAAATTTTTCACTGACAGTACACGGTACATCTATTATATACATACTATGACTGTTCAAATCCCATGTTCCAGCTAAATATCCATGAACCTCTTCCTTTTTTAAATGACAGTGCAGATCAAGGACAAGCGAGGCATTGGAGCTTACTGATACCAAAAACGGCTGTACTTTGCCAGCCGATGAGAATGATACGGCTTCTATCAACATATTAGCATCACTGAAATAAGAAAAAAAAAGATATTTCATTAATGGATAACAGTTGAATAACTATATTTGTGAGGCTAAAAGTATTACTGCTGCATCATCCTGTTTGGAACAGTGTTGTGTTTCATAACAATCCTTTGTGGTGGAGGCTCTGGTGTACTTTCTACTTCCATTTCATTCTCTTCTGTAAATAAATAGGCAGAATAAATATCTCTTTAATCATTATACAAACAATTATACTCCATTCAAGTAGATAAATAAATTTCTATACTATTATCTTTTTAAAACAATAAACATACCGTCAGAGTGCATATTTTCTCTCTGCAATTGTTTCCTTCGAAGATATGTAGCTTTGATAGTGTCTAATTTCTTTCCTTTGTACTTAACAGAAGCCCACCCACATCCCGATCTCTTGTCCGGATTTATAATTCTTTTACAATGTATAGCCCATGCGGAGGGTGAGCAAAAAATGGTTTCAGTTTCATGAGATTTTATTTTTCCATCAGCTTGCAAATCGCCTACAAATTTTTGACCCTGGAAATAATTTTTATAATTTAAACAAATAAATATTTAATGTATCATAGTAATAATATTATTTAATATATGTATATATCAAATATATAAAGCTGAATACTCTACCAAATATTCGATTGTCATTGCAGCTATACCAGGAACTAACATTTTCTCCTCCATAAGCATTTGCAGTGTTACTCCTCGTCCCGGTATAGACTTATTACCTGGTTGGGCTTCAGACTCCTGAATGTAGAAAAAGAAAAATTACTGGAAACTACACTGCGAATGACACAGATACCTTAAATCCTTAAATTATATAAATAGCTAAAATTCTATAAAATTTTATGTCATACCTCATCTGAAAACTCATCTCCAGTGCCAGTTTCTTCTTTCTCTTCTTCACAAGGCTCTTTGTTTGACTCACTTGGCTTTTCATTTTTGTTTTCATCTTGTCCACTATTAGACCCAGTCGGTATTGTTTCCGATGTTGTAACATTGTTATTATATGTGCTTGTTGTTGACATTAAAGCCGCAGCTAAATGAGATGTTTGTACCTCCATAATAAACTTCGATATTCTATTCAAATCCTCATTTATATATTCTTATTGATTATGCGAGTTAAATGATTTCTGATTTGTTTAGATTCAGCCCAAAACAGAGATCTTAAAGCTTTTGTTTGGTTTAAATCCAACTACATCTAAATTTGATGTTGAGGATCACTAATTCGGAATTACAATAATTATTTGCATTATAAAAACCAATGCATCCCAGTAAAAAATATGATTGGTTTTAGATAAAAATAAGATATGATGCGATAAGAGCCATCGAATCACCAAGTTCCAAGTTAAAGTTAAAGTTGGTTAAAGACAAGTTAAAGAGCTTGGATGCACAACAGTAACACTGACAGCTGTCACTGTCATTCACAGTATCTGGTGGAATTTATTGCTACTTTAAAAATTTCGAATACATTTGTCAATACAAATTGCAAAAACATGTTCTTTTTGTGTTTTTAGTGAGTATTTGTATTTTTAATGTAACATTAGCAAAATTTGATGTTGAGAAATCGTGGCCGAAATTACTCGTGCAGTTAAGAATCTAAAAGGAACCTTTTGCTACGACTATAAGTAATCTGTGCTCCAAAACGTGTAATAAAAAAACCAAAAATACAAGTGTCAAGGGAAGAATTTGACATTGACTAATTAGTATACTTAAAAATTGCCTAAAACTAAAATCAATCTCTTAAATTCTTAAATTAGAAGCAATTAGACATTACGATTACGGTGAAATAATACCTTTTACAATTCATATTTTTGTAAATAGAAGCTTCTTAATTGGAGTGTTTTAATTTTAGGCTCTTACCCATTTATAAGTTAGAATTTAGCAAATTTAAGGAGTTAATAACAATGGCTATTGTTAAAACCCCAGTGCTCAAAGTTATTCTGTGTGGTGAATATGGAGTTGGAAAAAGCTCTATTTTCAGGCGTTTTATAAACAACACATTTGTACCAAGCTCGGACAGGCGGTCAACATTAGGATTAGATCACTTTGAGAAGCTATATCAAGTCGCCGACAAGGACGTTAAAGTATGTAATTAATATCCTTCCAATGAAATGTAGAAATTTTGTTTTTTTATTAGAGTATAAATACAATGAAATGTAAACTTGGTTATAAATTAAAGACTCCTTTTTTATCTTAATTGTAAATAACTGTGTTGATAAAATAAATAACGTAAATCATATAACAACACATACATTAATTTCAATTGAAAAAAACGTATGTTATAAACATTGTAGTTCTAGTCTTATAGTAAAACTGGCTCAATGTCTTTAAAATTATCATTTTCGTGTATTTAAGCAATTTCAAATTATAATAAAATGTTAATATTTAGTTGCAGTTATGGGACACTGGTGGCATGGAGAGAATAGCATCCGTAACATCCAGTTACTATAAATTTGCTGAAGCTGCAATATTGGTGTTTTCATTGGATAATGCATCTTCATTCCATGTACTAAGTCAACATTTGTTAGAAATAGTAACATATGCTGAAAATGCAAAAATATTCTTATGTGGAAATAAATCTGATTTAGAAGGGTCTTCACCACAAGTAACTGATGCAGATATAGAAAACTTTTGGTAAGTATTTTAATAAAACTATGTACCAATGGTTAAGAGTATGGAGCACTGATCTAGCAGTTGTGGGTTCAATCCCATAATTCAACTATTCTCATGTATCATATCCGTACTTACGCTTTTTAAGTTTACACCAAATATCATTAATAAGAAAAATCTATTGATAATAATAAAAAAATGACATTAACACTTTCAATGCCACCAACTTGGCAACTGCATTCATAGAAAAATTATAGTGGCATGTGATGTGAATTTCAAAATATCCTTTGTTAACTGCTCTTTATGTTTCAGTGAACAGTGTCATAACCTTATCAGCACTACATATAAAACATCATGTAAAACTGGTAAAGGCTTGGAAGAAATGTTTACTGACATTGCTCTACAGTTAGTAGATTCCAATAGGTCGAGGATAGAGCTGCAGACACTAGACCATAACAGTTTTAAAATAACCCAGCCCGAACCTCCGGAAGAACCCCACTGTAGTTGTTAGTACATAGACTAATGTCTAGTTTTTATGTACATATATAATTTACAAATATTCAGTATTTTACAACTCTGATATTATGAAGTATTTACTGTCGTGTGCATTCCGCATGGCCTAATTGTTTTACATTTTTAATAGCAATTTTAATCATTATTTCATATTTATAAAAAAATAAGAATTATTTTTGGAGTATATGCATATTGGTAGATAATTTGCTATAATCAAAATGTAATTAATACTCAATAATTAGGCTTTTGCTAGAAATTTGCTCATAATATTTATATACACTTTTATTATTGATAAATAACATGTAATATATGTTTTATCTGAATATCACTTAATTGGTATCTCTGCCCTTAATTATTAGAAAACATTATTATATTATTTCGTATTTTCCATACACTGGAACTGAATTATCAATAATTTAAACTGATGTTAAATTAACCCGATAAAATAAATATTATATTATTTATTTATATGATGATCAACAATTTAATAATGTACTTACATATATGTGTATATATTTGTACTGTCATAGTATGTGTATGCTACAAATGTTGCTATTGTCGTTAATTTACAAATTTTTGACAGTTGTATAAAGACATAATTCACAAAATACGTTTATTGCATAGCAAATGTTTTACATCTTTGGATTATTTTCTTATTGTGCTAAGATCTTATAGGATATTTTAAAAGTACCTGACATTTTAAATCCGTTTGTGTTGTACTGCTGGTTATTTTTTTTTTTATATTTTTATTGTTGTCTAAAATAATTGGTATAAGTTTTATGTAGAATTAATTACAGAGCTAGTCAATATTAATAATATTGACAAGGTATCAAATGTTGTAATAGGAAAGTTAATACACAAAATGGTGACCTTATTACAATGAGGTCGGAGAAAAATTTTGATATCCGTAATGTTTTATGAAGTTTACATACAAACACTTTTATTATTTATAAGGCTCATTATATAAATAGTGTATATTAAAGTTTAATTACTAATACATAATTAGTTTGCCTTTTTGATATACTAACCGAGTGGAAATTTATATAATGCAGTATAGGAGGCAATATTTCATATTATCACAGATCAGTAAAATTAGGGCTCAAATAAAACAATTTTTTCAATAATTACCTGTCAGATTTCTAAAGTTAGTGACCGGACTTGATGTCTATAAAAATATATAATCTATTATGATTAAAGACCTCATAATAAATGCTCCGGCAGTATTTTCTTGGGGCACACTACTACAGTGTTGTAATTTACATAATTTATATTTAAACAACTGTGTTAGTATGTGTCGCTTAGAACTGCAACACTCAGAGAAGTGGGTAGTTGAGCAAATCCCTTAGTTAAGATTCATATTACTAAATCTACACTTGACTTTTTTCTAAAGTTGCATCAATGTGCATTTGCGACTACTGCCCAAACTCTAGTCTATAATTTCCTAATCTAGAATTTCCCAGAAATACTAAAGTTGATCTATTTTACAATACTATATCGGCAAATACATAGTGACTCGCTAAAGTACAATAGAGTACATATTTTTTGGCTCTATCTGACATATAGTGTCCAAAAATAGTAAATCTAGGTCCATAAATTGGCAGTTATGATTTAGAAAACGAAGTAATTAAAAAAAAACATTTTAAAATAAAATCTCTATGAGAACATTTTGATTTAAGTCAAAGTAAATTATGTTTGCCAATGTATTGACATATTACACCTTTATAAAGAACCTCGAATAAAAGTTGACTTCCGCCTCAGTTTCTCGCGCCTCTGTATCTTATTATAAAAACTATAATCAAATAAAAAATGATTAAAAACGTAATTAAGTAATTTCGTTTATTTAACTTTCTCTCGAATTATATTTATCCTTGGAATTATATGAACACAATATGCGTGGAAAATTTCCACTCCAAAAGTAAACATAATTTATGTTAATTTCAATATTGTATTCATCAGTTTCAAATACGAAAACAACGCATTGAATGATGGAATTTCATGCAAATGTTTTCGTAGTGTTCATTTCAACGTCATTGAAAGCTCTCTTTATAGTTTGTGTAAACAATCATTTTCTGTAATTGCTGAAGTGCATGTTAATATAATTTAATAAAGCTTTAATATGTGTCATGTTCGTATTTTCTTTTTATTTACCGATTTTAGAATGTTTCACACTACGTTTGGGTACCCTCGGCACACTAATTTCTTTCCATACAACGTTTTACTTTAAACATTTTCCCTGCTTCTTTGCCCTGATTAGTACTTGTTGAAGTAATAAACAGATGCTTGGACTGACTTATGGCTTATTTGGAAAGCCTTCAAACTATATTACTATGGGTGAATATTTGTTAGCAGGTAACTAACAGGTAACTCAAAACGGCTTAACACATCTGAATGAAATTTATTATCACATAAATTACTGTTCGTTGTATCATATCGGTTAACTTTTTTAATTTAACGCCAACAAAGTCGCGAGAAAAAGCTAGTTTAAATAATAATGGGCAAGATTTAAATAAATACAAAATTAAATTTTAACAGTTTATTATGTTTTCTTGATTATAATAAGCTTGTGATATAATTTTTATTTTTAATATAAATGGTCATTTCATTCGTATTCACTTCAGCCTAATCTCTACAGCAGACGGTGCAGTAAATGTCAAATTAGTCGTTTCAAAGATTTCCGTACTTCATCAAGATTAGGTGTCTAGATCAAATACATAAAGGTTTTACTATGGCCTAAAAGGCGAGTTCAAACTGCAATTGAAGCATCTAGTAATATATAAACAATAATTGGAAAAATTATTATTTACCTAGATGACCGTTATAGTGGAATGCGGCAGTTTTACTATTATAGCTGACTCATTTTGCTAATAGAATTTGTTACAATATTTTGTTCATACAAACATCAACTAGGAATTTGTTCTTTACAATCAACACAAATATTTTCTAAACAATAAAATGTTATTTTTGGAATTCAGACACAAAAAAAAATATGTAATTATACATAATAGATATTTTAAACAGATCTGCCAAATAATATGCCACTGGTGCATCTTGTGCGAGGTGTGTTCAGTGCTGCGACCACTGGATGGTTTTTATATCGACTCCCTCCTGCACCATCTCCCAGAGCGGGCTCATGTCGCGCAGCCGCTCCACGTGGCGTATCGTCTTCTCCGCCGTGTAGTCAACCTCCTCTAAAGTTGTGAACCTGCCTAGACCAAACCTAAGAACAAATGCAACCTTTGGTTATGATATTGTTCAGCCCACAGCTGGACATGGACCTTCCTTCAATGCCTTTCTAAGTTAATCCTCCACCTCCTTCATACTTCCCGTCGTCCGCACTAACGAATGATAAAGAAATATGTAATTTTATTTTTCTAACTGCCACAGACTCGTTAATATAACACTAAGGGACTCCTTAACTGTAGTTTCTTTAAATGAGCAATAAAAGTCCACTTAATGTCAGTTAATACAAAACTTAGACTCATATTCAGTAACGCAAAGATTATTGGCCTATGTCCGGCAGTGGGCAAACAAAGGCAGATGGCGCGGCTGTAATGAAAGTAATATATAGTTACATATAGAAGGTATATATACCTAATTGAGCTGTGCGCCAGGTCCTCGTCCGTGCCGATGGCTCTCAGCACGTACGAGGGCTCGAGCGACGCGGAGGTGCAGGCCGAGCCGCTCGACAGCGCCACGTCTTTTAGTGCCATCAACAATGATTCACCTGCCAATATTAAGCATTTATAGAAGCGCCAACAGCCTGAATGTTAAGGGTATAGATATTCGATCACGTGGTCAAGTTCAAAACCCGCCATACGAGTATTGTAAACCATATCCTAGAAAAAAACCTAGAACTTGGAATGGAATGGAAAGGAAAGCAAAAAATCTACGAATAATTAAAAATATATTCAAAAAGTATATAAACCTATTTGTTGTTACTACTCAATACCAACGAAATTATCAGTGAAATTACTAATTTAAATAAATAAAACCATATAGTGCCAGTAATCACTACATTAGTGAATTGACTCTTGATTATATGACAATTCACTTGAGTATATAAGACCATAGTGATCTAGTTACTGATGGTAACAATAATTGAATATTTAACTGCGTATAACCCTAAAAGATATTACTGTAAGTAAAATTTAAAAACATTTATTTGAAATGTAACTTTTGTACTTCAACTGAAAATGAACATTTTTGGTATACCAGTTGATAGCATCATTAATCTAAGGTCGTTCAATGCTGAACATACGCCATTCCGTCTGATACTGATATAACAAGTGATTTACCTTCAACGTAAGCAAATGATAGGTTGATACATCCGGGATAGGACTGTTCAGGGTCGCCATTTCTGATTACATGTGACAGTTTTGAGTACACCTTATCCAGAAACCTTTGAGACAATTTCTCCATCCAAGCATGGTCATATTTCATTTCATGCTGTGCTAAATCGCAAGCCGCACCTTCAATGTCAAAATAATTAATATCAATACATGATACATATAATATAATATATGCACATAATAATAATCAATTATTTTTTTGTTATTAGTTTAATAATTTCGTATAACATTTTTTTTGTCATGATTCACGAGTACACTAATAGTGACATAATATATGAATGAGAATTGCATAATATTAATATCTTATACTCCTTATCATATATGTAAAATAAGATAGGCAGTATTACATAACATGATAGTAAGACGAATCAAAATTACTGTGAGTAACGTTATTATTTCATAATTATAGTGGTCAGAATCTTCAAGTATAATAATTAACATTTAACAACATAATTTTTGTTAGTCTGTACTTTTATAAGAACATTTCAAATGAGCATGCAGGTTCTCATTTGTAACATATAATTTTACAAAAATGACTTACCCAATCCCACTACTAAAGGTGTGGGGACAGTTCCACTTCTCATTCCTCTCTCCTGACCACCACCACTCTGGATAGGTTCAACGCGTACACGAGGTCGCCGTCTAATGAATAAAGCACCCACTCCCTTCGGTCCATAGATTTTGTGACCGGATATCGACATAAGATCTATGTTCATTTCATTCACATCTAATGGTATTTTACCGAGAGCCTGCGCCGCGTCGGTATGGAAGAATATCTTTTTGCTTTTACATAAAGCTCCGATTTCAGCTATCGGTTGTTTTACACCTGATAATATAACAAAAACAAACATATTCCTAAGCCACTTATGTTATAAAATAATTCTTATATATCTATAAATTTACTGTATTTTGTCTGTATTAAATTAATAGCCAATATTTGTATTCCACAGAACTTAATACTATTCTTAAGACCTAATTAAACTATTAAAACTTTTGTGAGACATTTTACTAAACTACTGATTAAAATGGCTTAACTCACATGTAGATTGGTGTAGGTACCGACTAGTTTCGGACCCGTCAGGGGTCCTTCATCAGGGTGAGTGTACTATAGGGCTGTGAC
>JAODUI010000001.1:5508938-5527880 GCA_027563995.1 Papilio gigon | reverse complement strand
ATACTACTACTAAGTAAAAACATGGTTTTGACAGTATAAAAGATATAGAATAATAAAGATGGATGACTGGCACTCCTCGATTGTGCGGTTCTCACGGCATTTTCTGCCATATCCATATCCAATGGCATCCATGGCATATTCAAACCAGCACGACTTAGGGTCCTTCAAGAAGCGAGCGTACCTCTTTCTGAAAGGACGGTAACGCATATGCTCAACGACGTCGTCAACGACCACCTTTGTGATCCCGCCGCTCCTTTACCCCCTTCTCTTAAAAAAAAAAGATAATGAAAAGTCTCACAAAGAATGATTAAAAAACAAGAAGCGATATTCCTACCATCTGCCACAATAACATTGCAATTAAGATGTGCATTTACTTGCTTTAAAATACCAAATACCTTATTAGTCACTGAAAAAAATAATGGTGACTAATAATGGAATGATTAGGATAGAATGTAATATATTTCTAAGAAAAAAACGACAAAGCTAGTTAGTATCCACAAGGGTGATTTATTTTTAAAATATTGTACTAAATAAATAATTGTTATGCTACTAAGAATGTTTTAATTTAAAACACTAAGAGATAAATAGTGTTCGTCATGGCAAATCATGTAAAAGTTTGTAATAAATAAAATACTTGCAGTTTACATGGATAGTTTTAGATAAACAATAAATTTATTTCTTTTAAATAATTACAATACGAACTGGTTAAAACTAATAACGCCTTGAGAGACAGAATAAATACAAGCGGTGTCTCTCAGATCTTAGGAAATGCAACTGTACATTCATTGACATCTCGTCACCGTAAAAACAAAAAACGTCGTTTAAAATAACATTGAAATGGAGTTCAGAAAGTTGTTATTATTTTTTATGATCGTAATCTTCATCTCTGTGAACAATGGGTACCCGGCGCCGAATGTGTTTCTTCAAAAAGGTATATAGGTTATTTTTTAATCGTTTCGCCAGTGATAGAAAAGTTTCGAAGCAATAGGTTATCAACGTATGAACGTGTTATGCGAAAAGATGATGAGCATATAAAGAAGAAAGTGATGAGATTGAATGTGGATGGCTATAAAGGTAGAGGAAGACCGGAGATGGTGCGGATGGTTTGTGTGAATGATATGGGTAAGAAGTGTGTGAGTTCAAATATGAAGGCTGACAGAGATGAGGTCATGATAACTTTTTCGGACTCTATATGTATGTTACTATAACAAGTTTTGATCTTCAAATGTTTTTTGCTTAAATTGTTACGAAATAACCGTACTGCATGTTTGTTACATTACTGTGTTCACTTTTAGTATTCTCTTGAAAAATGCGTACAATTTATGTTTTTTTTTATCACTGAATTATCATTATTTTCCAGGAATGAAAATACCCGGAGTATGTCATTCTGACTCCTCTGAAGACATCTCGTGCATGGAACATTGTTTGCCTAAAGGCCACTCGTTTGGTCTCTGTATTAACGATTTATGCAGTTGTATTTGATTTCCACAATGAAGATGGTCACCTTGGAATTATGAAAATGAAAAATGAAATAAAGTATTATCGATTTATATTCACTTTCTTTTATTAATAACCTAAAAACGATGAAAAAGACGCCAACGTAAAAATTACTGTATAATAAAAAAAAATGATATCGGTTGAGACATGCCGCGGAGCTAGACCTGCGTAAGCTGCATGCCAGTGACTGGCAGGAGCCGGGACAGGTGACGTTGGCGATCTCTTGTGTCGGAGGCCAGACCCACTTAGGGTCGCTGCGCCAGCGGAGGAAGTATGATAAAAAAAATTGCCTTCTATATAAATTAATTTGATTAAAAAGAAGCCAAAAAACAAGCACTTGTTTTCAATTAAATGAATAAAATTAATTTGATTAATCAAAATTAAACAAGAGAGCATTCGATTTTGCGTTTTCTGTCAATCGATTTGATAATAGCTCCCTCCATTGTGTGAAGCTGATGACTCACAACCCTGTCTAGAACAATTTTATTGTTGGCCAGTGTTTTGATGACAGTTATAAATAAATAGACATAGGTATGGTAAATAAAACTTTGATTATAAACAAAGCCCATTCAGACAGGATTCAAATGAATAATGACGTATAGTTATATTTATATAATCTAGTAAACACACATTATAAAAAATATAACCGCATTCGCGTTAACTATTCGAGACGCAGTGCGTGCGCCGTCAACTGTTTTTTAATTTACATTTTTTTTAAATATATTCGTTAATATGCAGTACCAAAAGTTAATATTCTTTTTTATAATTATATTAACTAGCTTATTCGCAAATGTGTCAACTTCGCTTATCGAAAAAGGTACGTAATTCAGTCATTCATTGAGATTTCTCTTTTTGTATGTCTATGCATGTTGTCAAAAGTGTTCACAGGCATGTGAACGTAACTTACTGTCTCAATTATAAATTGACGAAAATGTGGACAGATTATGAACTTATAATAATTCTTCAAAGATGATAATTTGTAAATCTAAAGTATAGCACATGTTAAAATGATAAAAAACATCGATCTTTGCGTCAATTGTTACAATCATTGTTAAAATTACCCCAAAGCAATCACTAAACTAAGGCCGTTATGGTAAGTAATTTTAAATTTACTTTATTTTCCAGGAGTCAAATTAACCGATAAGGTGAAATGCCAATACGAAGAGCCCACTGAAGACATGGTGTGTCTCGAACATTGCCTACCTAAAGGATATTCCTTTGGGTTTTGTATTAGCAATATGTGTAGGTGTAATTAATTGTAAGAATTTTCAGTAAAAAAATATCAGGCGTTTGTCATGTCAAAAACAAGAGCAGGGTAGAAATCTGACGTGCTAACTCAAGTACCGTTTAGACACTTGAGTTGGCACGTGGACCAAACTATTCTTGTGTATGACGTACCAATTCAAATAAACATTACACATTAGTTACCGTTAAGAATTGTATATCTGAATAATTAAATAAATACTTAATGTATTTCTTTTTATTTTTAATTTCTCATTGATATTAGTTTCAAGAACAACAAATGTATTGTCATAATTTGTGAGTAATGATGAATAATAATTTCTTAGCGGTAGGAACTATATTAATACGCAGAAATTGCATGACGCATACGTAATAAAAAGGGGCAACGATTGACCTTAGGAAATGCAAATGAGTTCTCATTACCGTCCGATGCATAAATAGTGTGGTCATTGTTTGTGATTTGTTAGTCTACGACAGCAGTTGTGCTGTCAACTTGTTTTTAAACACATAAAAATGAAGTTAAAAACGTTAATATTCTTTTTTACGGTTATAATAAGTTGTTTTTTTGTTAGTGATGCTTTACCCAGAGATATAGCTGTAGTCAAACAAGAAACGGTAACGTATTTAAATAATATAGAAACAAAAGAAAGTTCATCGGCCAGTGCGAATATTGAAAATGGTACGTATTTTTTTTATAATTTGAAATTATTGTGCAACAATTTTTTTTCTTTGTTTTTTTTTGTCACGGTTTGTGATACGAGACATTTGTAATTGACTTAAATATTAAACATTAATACGGTGTTAGAGGTTATAAAAATGTTGACTTAATGACTTCAATATTTACTACTAAATTTGCGTATGAATTACGTTCATTTGTTTTCAATGTAATTTCTTTGTTGCTAGTATCGTCTAAAGCGACTTTTTTTTGTTATTCTTGCCTGTCATTCAATTTGCATTAACGGTAATAAATTAACTTGAATTGTAACTTTCCAGAATACCACATCCCCGGAAGAGTGTCGTGTCAATATGAAGAACCTACTGACGATATAATATGCCAGGAACATTGCCTGCCCAAAGGATATTCGTATGGCATCTGTGTCCGTCATACTTGCAGTTGTATATGATTGTTAAACAGATTACCAAAGTCACATTTTAATTGAATCTGCTCTTGAACTACAATTCACTAAAAAGTAAATACAACCAAATATTTAATAAATAAATATTACTTTCAAAGATGTTTCGAACGGTTTTCAATAAATCAAACAAAAATAATTTGCATTAGCCTTTATTATCTATTTACCTAAAATTTATCATTGTACCATTTTTACTTACAACTACTAATTAAAATTACCATGTGCTATGAACTTTAAGCATTTTAATCAAAATCAAATTATATTAATTATTCCAATTAAATAATGAAAATAAAAATGAGCATCACCGCAGCTAAATTGTTTTTTTTTTAAATCAAAATATATCAAAGAGTTGTTTTTGAATTAATAAGAAAAAATATTTTACATATTTTCTTGTGGAATCAATATTATCAAGGACTTAGAATAAATCACTTAATGTTAGACGAAAGTTACCTTGGCTCTTGTTTGATGGTCGATTACTGTAAAAATTATTTCGATTTTTCCTCACATATAGTAACGTTTTCTATACTTTCAATGTTAGATATTTTGGATTTAACGCTTTTATTATTTACACAAACAATATCAGCTTCCTGTTTAATATTCATCCAGCTGAATTCGACGTCCTCTTTCGTCGTGTGAAGAGAACAGATCACCCAGCGAATTATATAGCGGCCCCGGTAACTCGCTGCTACCATAAACACTTTCTTCTTAGCAGTTAAGTTTTCTAACATTTTTCTCGTTGAATTGTCTCCATCTTTAAGTCTAAAGCACACCAATCCCATTGTCGGTTCCGGCTCAACGACGAATCTTTCATCAGACTTGACAAGCTTCGCAAAATGTTGTGCCAGACTAATATGATTTCTGATATGACTCCTCAAACCTTCTGCACCATAAGTCTTCATCACAGACCACACCTTGAGAGATCGAAATCTGCGTCCTAACGGCATCTGCCAATGTCTGTAGTCTGGTATTTTCAAGCTCGTTTTCACATCATCTAAATAAATCCTTTGAACGTCGAATGCATTGATAAGGTCGTAACCATCTCGTACCCACATGGCGGAGCAATCGAAATTTACAAGCAACCATTTGTGAACGTTTATGTCAAAGGAATCGGCGTATTCCACACCCTTCATGAATCCTCTGTATTCCGGACATATGAAAGCACTGCCGGCGTACGCAGCGTCTACATGTAACCAAACATTGTTCTCCTTACATATCGGTCCTAGTTCATAAAGTGGATCAAAAGCGCAAGTTCCTGTCGTTCCTAAGTTTGCAACTACGTAGCAGGGTATCAGTCCCTCGGCCAAATCGTTTTCAAATGCTTTCTTCAATTTATCTCCACGTAATTTACCGTGGATATCAGATTTTAATAAGCGCATTTTCATTGAACCGAGCACTCCAGCTTTTTCTACCGATGAATTGCATTGGTCTGAAGTGTAAGCAACGAGCTTGTTGCGGATATCATCTGGATCCAGATCTGGATTCTCCCTGGTAAGTCTACGGATCATTTTGTCTTTAGCAGCAAGAAGACCAACGAGTGTAGATTCGCTGGCAGAACCCTGATGAGATGTTAATGTGTGAATTAAAGAACATTTCTAATTAAATGATATTATTTTTTAACTTTATTTACATTTACCTGAATAATTCCTCCTCCAGGTCCCGATGAGCAATTGAGAAATTCTTCAGGTAGACCAAGTAACTTGCCAAGCCAATTCATTGTTACTACTTCTAGTTCCGTGCAAGCGGGACTGGCAATCTGTAAAATTAAATGTATGATATCCTTTCGTATTGATTATTTCTTTATTTCGAAGTCCGTTTTTTGCAACAATTGCTAATTATTTTTAGAAGGCGCTTGGTTATTCGTGGAAATTTTGTTTAATTCTCAAACCTAAAGTACAGTAACGTAAAGTCGAAAAGATATTAAATATATTTATTTAAAACAAATCGCACATACCCAGGTGAAACCGACAACTCCGAGACCGTCACTCAGTAAGTTGCCTACAATACTAGCGTACGAAAGTCCAGTTGGATAGTATGCATGGAATTGAGGGTGATGCCAGTGAGTAGTCTAAAATAAAATAGAGTCCTTGAGTATAATTTAAGTTTTGTTTACATGTCAAAATCATATCAGTCGTATATTGTTATACTTACGCCAGGCAAAATCTTTTCAGTGAAGTCTTTCAAAACCTCTTTCCAGTCGCTGGGTTGTTCCGGAGCATCTTCTGACATTTGTCTTATTAATTGACCGGGTTCAACGGATGGCAGGACATTTCTGAGAAGTACAAATCAAATATAACAGCTACATATTTAAAAAGGCAATTCTTACTTAAGTCAGTAAAAAATAATTTCATTTTAAAATTTTAAATAGTTTAAGACACTGTTTATCATGTTATGATGCTATTTAAAACAAAACAGCTGCACTAGCGCTACACATAACTGCAGCATTTAAAGTTATTGAAAGTTTGTAATGTCAAAGTTCCGTTGTGTAGATTTAGCTTCGGTAAGAGTGATAATAAAACGAAAGGGTGGTTGTAAAACTTATTACCAAATTACAGAAGAAAAATATGGCACGGAAACGAGACAGCTAGAACCGCAAAATCTTTTTATTGTAATAGAATATTTGTAAGCGGGATCACAGGTTGTCCATATTTTCTCATCGTTCACTTGTTTCTTTATTTCCTATTCCTACGAGAGGCTTCGAGTTATGTAATCATTACACGTTACTGTTATATAAGTCAAAGGCTGTAATAAGGAAGTTTAAAATTTCACATGAAATATTACAATATAATAGAAAGTACGGTTGAGACAGTTGCGAATTCTGTGTTGATTCCCAAGCGAATTGGTTTCACCAAGTCTTTGTTTAAAAATAGTTGATATTAAAAACAATAGCAATGTGTTCACTTTCATTCTCTAATAGATAACGTAATCTTGAAGACTTTATTTTACTTGATATTTTAAAATACACTATAAAGATACTTGAGTCCCGTTCTATAACAGTGTCAAACTTTTACATAGCATTTTACTTTACGCAAACGAGCAATCGATCTCCAGATTTCGACCAAATAGATAAGTGACTACTGTCCATTCATCCTTTGCAAATGCGTCACCTACCTTTAATCGACTGAGGAGGGAATTAAAAGAAAAAAGATATTTCCCCTTCCCGTGCTTTTCATACTAAGGTGACTAAATTTCCCCATCCCATCCCTTCCTTTTCAGATAATGGTAGGAATAGGATGAGGACTAAAACGAATTAAAGGACTCCGGAAATCTTGATCACTGTAGTCCAATAATGTTCACACTTTAATATAATTATTAATAAAATATTGCTATCTCTATTTTATCAAAGGGAACGGGAAAAACGACAATGTATTTTTGTACGCATGTTCCGACACATGACTAAAATTAAATATGCTTGACAACGTCACGTGCAAATTGTATACTATACGTTCGGTTAACAATTTCCCCGAGTTCATAATCGATCGGTGGCATCATTGTAATATATAATTTCTTAAATTACGTTTTAAAAATTGTTATTTTATCATCAAATCATTCTTTGTCATTTGGTCGTTATATTACAATCTGATATTTAATAACTGTGAATTGTTTATTCTCTGAGTATGTTTAATAATTTCTGCTAAATAATTACATTGTGCAATCACTACCGGTAAATAATTAAAATGATGGAAGCTATCGTGTCTTTAATGATAAACATAATTCATTGTAGTCATTGTAAGCTTTTTATGTAATTAGCACGCGTACGTGTGCGCGGTGACTCCAACGTTATCTCAATAACTGACGTCCTGCATAGTGTGAGTTTTCACTGCCAAAATAATATAGCAATATATTTTTCGTATACTACCAAAGAGTCTGGAAAAACCTGGCATAGGTTTAGAGGCACTTTACATTTAACAATGTTTTCGTTCTGTGTTTTTGTAAATAAATAACAAATATTTTTCCTCATACTGTATTATTTAAGGTAATAAAAATTTGTAGGCTTTACGTATATTGATATTTAGTGATATGAAAATATATAGCCAGTTATTTAAAAAAACAGAGATAGTTATAGCTTATTGGCTATATGTTTAATTTACAAAGCTCGATATAAGACTCAAATCCTAATAACATTTATTGTTCAATTTTATGTCAACTAATAAAGAATAATGTCAGAGAGGCGCAAGCGACTCAATTTTATTGGAAAAATACTGAAAATGATCGGTGAAATTCAGTTTTAACTAAACAAGCAGACAATATAAGTGCACGGACGTAAGTTTATTTTTTTTTTACTAACAAAATATGGGCACGTTTACTTTAATTTTATTATTTCAACTCTTCTATGTTACAGGTTTAAATGAGGATTGCCGCAGTCGAACTGCTTGTAATAAATAAACAGATCATCCCTCTAAACATTCCTTTATTACGAACCTTTCCCGTATGTGATCATAGTAGTCCGCCAATATATCGATGGCAGCCTTCCCGAACTCCCGAAATTGTTTACTGTCCATTTCCATTGCGCACTTTATTAACACTCACACTGGTGCACTTGCAAAACTAAAATTGTAACAAGATATATTTTTAATTTAAAATAATCTTGAAAACAAAAGAACGTTATAAACGATGTATCAAAGTATGAAGCTGCGGTGACGACTAGCGAGACAATGGAGGTTGTGGTGTCGAGAAGTGGATTTATAGCTGTACAACAGCTTTCTACGGTGCACACTGGCAGTCGCAGCTATCCGTATAATTAATGTATAACACGAAGCAAGGATACTTTTTCAGTGAACTTAAAGATTGACTTCAATTAACATATTGTCAATTTTTTTATTCGCATCCGCAAGTTTTACTTATGCAAGATTAAAGCCCGATATCGTATTCTGAAGGTTAGGAGAATAATGAGGAGAATAATCGAGAAATAGCAAACAATGCTAATATTAAAAAAAATATATAGTGCAACTGTAACTGAATATTCACTGAATCTATTTTAATAATAAATTTCCGAAAAAAACATTTGAATGATTTATACATTTATTTTCTTATAATTTTCATTAATTAATAAAATCTCTCTGTTTACTTTGTGTTTAATATTTTCTCTCTAAGATCATTTCAGTTGTATTGCTCTTACATTCTTCACAATTACTACAACGATCGAAGCCTTGTTTTGGGCTGTATTGATTTGTCATATAATATAGACATTATGAATTATTTATTATCAAGTAACGCGTGTGCATTTAGCGTTTTTACTTGGTTACCGGTCGGGTAGGCATGACTCGGTCCCTCGGTCAAGGCGCGGCACGGTGCGACGTGGTGCCATCACCAATCTTCCGACCACCGATTATACTCATGGTTATCAGTGATGACTGCATCTTTCAATGCTTTTTTTTTGTATTGTTAGACCAATAAAAGATAAGGCTTCAAGCAGCGCGAGTGCGCATGCACTAGAATATAGCAATGTTAACTCTAGTTCAGCGTTGTTAACAAGATACATTTTCAAGTTATCACAATAGATTCGAATGGACTTTTCTATACAACAAGGAAGTCAATGGTTCAAGGAAGCATTTGCTGTAATTTGATTGCCCGTGCCTGCAGCGTCAAGGCCAAACACTATATTCATTGCAGATTTTGTATTAAACTGAAGTCTAAAAAACTAACGTCACGCAAAACATGTTAAAAGATGACGAAATTAAACGGCAATTTTACTCTTAAATTTAATTAAAAAAAACGAATACAACAAACGCATTAACTAAAAAGTTTATAGTTTTATATATATATAAATATAAAATAGATATAGACAAATTTAAGAAACATTGTAAAGGAAGTCAATAACACTACCATAGAGAAATCTAATTAACTAATAACTATAATATATTCAATCTTGTACACATTACAAGATCACGAAATTTTATATTGACTCATTCTCAGTGAAGATGACTTTGTATGTGCGCACGTCCATACCGCATTCTGAGGTGAAAGTGACTGAGAATTTCTCAGGTTTATCGCACACTGGTACCGTTATTGGCAGGGCTAAAATGTCTTCAGTGTGCTGGGCCAGTGTCACTCGGTCGATTCGCGGCTCCAGCGAGCGCGCCGTCACCCGGAACGAGGTCTCATTGCGCAGGATATGTTGCACTTCCGGCATGTTCGTACCGCCTTCAGCTAGAAGCATACCAAGAACAACTCTTCCTGTCGATGTTTCTGCAACAAAATTATTTATATTAGGCAAAAACACTGTTATGTATTCCTTTGAAAATTAACATGGATTTAAAACCAGGCTAGCATATAAAAGTAATGGTACCTATTAATCGATCGAAGATTTCAATCATCTTTTCAGAAGCCCTTTCCATAAGTGCACCGCGTAGAGATTTTATCATTATTTCATTCCGATGAGGTATCATGACAAGAGTAGTTCGGTAACATTCACATTCGTCGCCGCAGCTGCAAGGCGGTATCGGCCATTCGGCTACATTAATATATAGCGTATCAAGAAATACATCGCAACGTGGTTGTGATGTCACTTTGATAAAAAATTCTCCAACATTACTCTTGAACCAGATCCACGTGTTGGTGATCTGAGCATTTAAACATATCAGAAGGAAATGTACCTTATGTTCCACAAGTTCTTGGCCACTTTCTTTAGGCATACCAGATAACGTAACATCATTATCTATAAGATGGAGTCGTGTCGCGTAAAATTTACGTTTTGGATTCACTTCAAGTGCTACTGGTATAAAAGGTTCTTCGTCTAAGACGTACATTCTATATGTAGACGTTGCTGTAAAGGGTGACGCTACAAATACATCAACTTTTTGCTGTCGATAATTAGGACCAGATACTTTACACTTTCTTAAAGGGGCGAAAGTTTCTACTCTTCCTGACAGCATAAATACGATATAGGTATCAAAAATTCGTGTCTTATTGTACCCGTGTACTAGTAAAATTGATTTACATTCATTAACAAAGTTTGCATTGTAAGTAACGTTAACGGCAACCTTTTTGCCGCTGTCACCGGCAGCTATTTTTTCAACGCTAAAACTATTCTTGGAATTATCAAGCAGAAAATAAGCAAGAGTTAAAGATTCTTGACTTGCTGGATTTATTGAAACTCTTCTTGTGGAACTCTTTAAGAGTGGCGGATTAAATTTGATGATGTCCTTTGGTTTGAACATTGGCAAAACAACATACAAATTAATCGATAGAAAAAACATTTGTAAAAAATTTGGTTCAAGCAACTCTGAAGTGCTTATTGGAAAGTTGAGCCGTAATTGGTTAATAGCTTCCACAATTAGACACGCGTTATTAATTTTTCCATCATCAGTTTTGCACTCGTTTTCCGAACTGTATATTGAGAAGTGATCTTTTAGGAACGAACAGTGATTTAAAAATGCTGCAATAATAGCGATACCGTCACATAAGTCGGTTGTGATATTTTTTACATATTTTACCGTTTCGCCCTTAAGACATTGTGCGTAATGTGCTCTTAACTGATCATTATACCAATTAATAAGCGTATTTAATATATCTCTTGGCTGCGAACTGACGCAAACACAATCAAAAAAGCAGCTGTCTAGTATAAAAACCTTGTAGCTCTGCAAAATAAAGTCTATCCAACATTGTTTATTCAATCTCTTGAACAATGTCATATCATTTAAAATATCTTGCGTGAAAAATTTATCAGCGTTATTTTTTGGCGTTACATTGCTCACGTAAGTAACGAATTGATGGTAACTTAAAAGAAACTTCGCCTCCAATGCCCACACGTTAGCTCCGCGAGATTTTAATAACTTAATGATTTCTCCATACACACCATGAATATCTTTAACGTGCCTCACAACTTCATCTGCGTCAAACACTCTGAAATAGATTAGGGAATTCAAACCAACATCGTACATATAACGGGTTAAATTATTCTTAATATTGTCCATTACTTACTCCACTTTATGTATATGCTTTAATAAAGGTCCCGCAATCCGTCTAATAAAACTTAGATATGAAACATTGATCCCTTTAGATTTCTCTTTAGCTTGTGATGTCATAGCCGTAGACAATGCATTTAATGTTTCAGGAACTTTGGGATACAGCTCTTTTCTAAATCCTTGATAAAACATCCACCTCTCGATAAATTGACAGCTTTTTTCCATATAATTATATAGATCGATTTGAGTTTCTTCAGGATAAAATGGGTATGGGTTATGTTCGTAGTCAACAAATGATTCTATGTGTAACGTGAGAGGGCAGTAAGTGAAACAGAATTTGATTTCTATGTCACAACTCGATCCACTAGTATGTCTAAATGTGACTGTTGAAGAGGCAACAATTGGTTTTTCACTAAAAACAGATATCTTTGCACTGATCGACGTATATTTCTTAGTCATATCGTTTTCTAATATTTTTTTATCTATTAATTCTACCGTAACGAACGTCTGCTTGTTCGATGCAAAAGAAAATGAATCCAAATCTGTTTCAATATCAAGTGTGAGTGTGATAATATTAAATACAGTTTTTCCAACGTATATCGCTGGAAATATTATGCGGGATTTGCTTGGTATTAAGGTAGGTATTTCATTGACACCGACGAAAGTTAAATTAGAATAAGGTGTCGTATTCGTACCAAGATATAGCAAAGCAACAGATATAAATCTGCCCAGTCCTTTAGGATGAAACTTCAAACAAAAATTAGCGACCTTTAAGGTTACTAAATCAAATTTGAGATAATTTTCCGATATCATAAGTAAATTTTCTTCCGATGTTAAAAATAGAGAAAAATTTGGAGCTATTTTCGAAATCAGTATTGTAATGTGCAAAGTCTGTTTAGAAACATTTTTCATAGTAAATTCAATAGTGTTGTTAGAATTCATTTTGTAAAATATTTCAAAATTATCAACGGAAAATTCTAGCTGTGGCAAACTTATTACACCATTGATGCGGCAAAAACTGATTTCTTTATTAACCGTTTTAATTTTTACCTTCGGATTGTTCTCGTATAGTCTGTAATTATAATTTAAATAAATTTAAAATATGTAAATTTTGTGTAAAATACCGCCTTCAATTACTACTAAAACATACTTACTCCAAGTTATTTTCTATGTAGTAACGGAGATCATGCGACTGTGAATTACCGTCTGGTGGGCCTATTAATCCGTTTACTCTAAAGGGCATATAAAAATCGTATTCTCTTCGAAATGTCCCTTGGACTTGTATAAAAATCGTTTTACTTTGTCCACCGTCAATATCAAATTTCGTAAGTCTACATTTTTCGTTACCCTTGTTGTAGTAGACGTTAAAAATTTCATCATCACTGTCAATTATTTCTACTTCAGATTTGACGTTGCATGTATTTTGTAAGATTACTTGGACGTAAGTTAACATATTGCACGGTATACGTGACATGTAGATATTTTTCGGTTGAATGTTTATTTTCGGCTCCACCACGTTCCCGCTGACAGGCACCACAACATTTTCTTTATTGTTAATTTTAAGTACCAAATCAAAGTTAAATTCTATTACACATGAAATTTTCACAATAACGTCAAAAGGTATTATCATCTTTGGTCCTATTACACCACTCATGGGTTCCACCTTAATGCCGGGTAACAGGGGTTCGACTACATAAAAGAAAGCGACTTCTCTTGACGAATTTTCCAATTTCAATTTTTCAACTGTTTCCAAATTTAATGCGATATCATTTAATGCTAATGCAGTTTTTAAGAATTTGATTGAAAGTTTGCGAGTGACGATGTAGAGTTCCACAGGGATCACCTTCTTTTTCAAGTTCAAGTCGATTTCAAACACTTTCGCTTTTGTAGGTCTACAATTATATATCACATTACACAGCCTGCAGGTATTTCCTGGTAGGGTGCCGGAGCTTGGTATTACTTCGAACGGCATATCATCGTTAAGTGTATTCCACGTAAAGTCTACGCTAACGTTAAAAAAGTTGTGCATTTTTATAGGAAGTGATGTAATAAAAGCTTCCATGGTGACCATACCAAATTTCAAGCTTTTATCCGATAACATGAGACACGCGTTACCAATTTGAAGAGTATATGAGTGTTGTCGATAATACTTTTTGTTTATAGTATATTCAAAATAACCGGCAAAGTTTCCTTCCGCATGACCAAAACAGAATAAAATCAATTTCATTTCTTTCGTTGCCTTTAGCTTTACATGTAACGTACGTTCTTTTCTTTCGGTGTAGAAAATATATTCACATCGGAAAAAATCAAGCGTTATATCAGACATGCTATTGTTTTCAATAGTTATTTCATTTTCAGCGTAAGATTCTAGTCCGACTCGGCCAAATTCAACGACTGTAGGTTGGGGTAATATGAAGAAAACATCATGAATTGATAACGTTCTAGGAATTGGTTTACAAAACAAATGTCCCGGTATTTTTGGTTCATTTTCTATATCGATATAACATTGGTCTTTCTCTATAATCTTATTATCAGACACATCTTTGGTTAAAGTTGACATTTTACAAACAGTCAAAAATTCAAATGCTTTCTTCTTATGCTCTTTAATTACAGATAACTCGTCCTCGTTGAAAGTGTAGGAAGGGTCCGGTTCATGTTTTAACGTATGCAATGATTTAGCAAGTGGAGGCCGATATCTTTGAGCGCAAATAACTTTTATTTTGCATTTGATTTTGTAAGGTATAACGTTGTCATTGTATTCAGGTTTCTGATTAGTAGTTGAATTATAAATGGATTCATTAGGGTTTGTTATATGAAATTCAATTTGATTGTCCACTTTTAGACTATTGGGCTTTACGGTAATTAATACGTTCTGAGATGAAGCTGGTTTTATACAAAATACTTGAGGCAGTACTTCGAAACTGACCGATTTTAGATAGTAAATCTTCGCCGTTGTGAACTTTGAATCGTTACGTATATTTAACTTTAACGTCATTTTTTTGTTCAGTGAGACTTCACCAAAATCTAAATATTTTGGTTTATGTGACATTTTTAAATATTCAAATTGACCACAAATGTAATATCTACCAATTTCGGCGTGCCATTCATTGTTACAACATCTAATACCGTCCACATGTATTAGTCGTAAATCAACAACAAACCTATGATGATTGTGTTTCAATTGTTTAGGTCCCACAATGCATTCATTGGTGGGTTTGAATGTTATTTCTATAGTATGATTATCAATATCCGTTATAATAAAAGCTCTATGCGAAGCAGATACTTCGCGTGCCTCTTCGAATTTCTAAAAGAAAAAAACCTTACATTTTATACAATGTAATGTCTCACACACACTTTTCGTGTCTAACAATATGGGTTTAAAAGATATTACTAGGGCAAAACAAATCCTAAATTACACATTTAAGATATTTCATAAAATTGATGAAATTTTGCTTAGACTCTAAAACATAGCAAAAGTTAACTAAGCAGATGTGTTATTGGGCCTTAATTAATAACATGATTAAGTTACCTACCATTAATGTACCTTCGTGCATTGTTTTTAAATATGCAGACGTGTTCAGATCTCTGTCCACCCGTATCTGTTTTGAAATCGTTAAGCCCACGAAACATATCGGAAATTCAATCAATTCGAAGATCTTAAATGCGTTATCGGGATTATATTTGTCGCAGTTTTCCATTTTATTTATCTACAAGCGTATATCAAGTTATATCTTTATATTTAAAAGTTAAAAATATTACGACTAAAAATGAAAACACTAAAAGTCAATATTATATTGACATTTGACAAAATATCTATATATCTTATTTCTTTTTGCCAATAATTCGCCCAAAGAGTATTTTGAATTCGCGCGGAATCTAATTTAAATAATTAAAAATAGTAGGGAATTTAAAGAAATCTCGTAGGATTTGAATCAATTTAAAAAAACACAGAGATTTTTGTAATGAAATTATACAAAAATATCATCACAATTACAGTTTCAGAATTCCGTTTCTTGACAACGGCGAGGCTAGATGAGTAGCGGCGCCCGGCGTAGCGCCCCCGCGAACGGGATAACGTGCCGGAGTAATATTGTAGATGGATGTAAGCACCAGGGGTGTGTCGTACGACTCCGGCAAATTAGTTCGGGGCGGGGGAGCCCCGGCCGCCCCTCTCGCCTGAGGGTTTATCAGATTCGGGGGGTAAAAAATGACTTCTCAATGGGAGGTAGGAGGGTAGTGCGGCGCGTTGGGCGGGCGTGGGCGGTGCCGCGCGGCCGCTGCGCCGCTGCGCCGCTGCCGGTACCTCGCCCGCGCCTCGCTCGAGCCACTGCCGGCTCCGGGAAGCACGCGCGGCTCGCGCGGAATGCGAGACCTTCGAGCCGACGCTCGATGTTTGTGTGGTGTCGCTGGGTAGTTGTGATACATGGAACCTGGATATAGCGAGTTGGTGCAGGATTGCAGGGCCCGCGACGTCCCCATGGGTACGACTCTCGACATGCATCCACTGGATCCGCCACCGCCGGATGTCCTCCTGGCACTTTTAGCTAGGAATAAAGCGTTGGAAGGTGAGAATTATTGTCTTTTATTGTGTACCATAATAATTATTCTATTTAAATAATTATTATGTTCGTAATGACAAAGAAAGCTATGCAAATGTATTGTAAAAGAGTGCCTCTTGTTGTCAAAGTGGAATCAGTAATCCATAAAGTAAGCTACAATTACCGCATGGGGCACGTGTCGGCGGGCACGCGGCGGGGCGGGCGCGGCGTGTGCGTGCCGCAGGACGGCAGCGTGGGCCGTGCCGTGGGCCCAGGCGCAGCGGCGGGCTGTGGGGCTTCGCGTAATCAAGTTAAGTGCTCGCACAACACGGGAGCGTCGATGAGCTCTTTTCGATTTAAACGCCGACGCGCACCTATTATACCGATAACGTCGCACTTAGCAAATTGTTGTTGTACGACGGCATTGTTTGTAACGTTCCTATTAAATTGCTATTTCTGGTATCGCTGGTACACGCGCTAGTACGTTACATTTAATATAGACAGTTGCTTTTTTACTTTTCACATTAGATTGATTGTATGTGGTTCTTTTTGAAGATATGAATTTTAACAGCCAGTAATATCATTGTTATATCAACGAAAAGGACACACAAGTTACAACAAGAAGAGTGAGTTTATCATCATAAGGACAGAACTTCATAAATTAAGTTATTTGATTAGACCATGTCTATGCTTAAATTTTTCTGTTTTAGTACAAAACTACAATTTTTATTAATCACTTTTAAGGGTAAAGTTATTAACTATAGAAATTATTTAATCTTAAACCAACAAATAAAAATGTATTAAATATTAACAAAAAGATTTTTCACACAGTACTAATGTTCAATGTGAGAAAATGATTGAACAAATATTGACCTATTATTTCATAGAACAGGAATGAAGTGGAGACGTCTCCTATTATATGACCACATTAACGCCGGAAGCGGCCACGTGGCGTCGCGCGCGCGCCCAATCGCTTCCTTCCGGTGTCGTATTTTCACACAACAACATGACTTTTAAAGTGTTTAACCACAATCACTTTTTAATCTAAGTGAAAAAGAACACGAAAAAAAGAATAGATCAAACCATAATAAACATTTAGGAAATGTTTTTGACACTGTTTTATAGTGAATTTCGTGATGAGGGAAAAAGAAACTAAGCACACTGTGGAAGGTGTTAGGGAAGACCTGTCTCCGGCAATGGGCATATAAAGATATCGATTCGAAGCTACAAATAACATTGGTTGATACGGAGTACTGTCTATTTATATTGTAGGTCATTATAACTGAGTAATACTATAAATGTGAAAATTTAGATCGATGGATAAATATTTGTTAGAAGGTAAGAGAACACGTAAATCTGCATAAGATTTGGCACAGAGATAGATTTTTGTCTGGTTTATTGCATAGATTATTTACAAAGTTGTCTGTTTTATTCCACGCGGAAGAAGACACGGGTAACACTAGTATTTTACATTAAATCCTCTTTTGTACATGTTATGTTGTGTGAGCTAAAAATGCAATCGTTATATTTTAATTATACCCAATTAGGTTACTGAATATATTTAAGTAATCATTGTTGAAAAGTCTTTCAATGGTAAGTATAAAGAAAGATTACAAATGTGGGCTAGTATTGGGCAGAGATCATCAGGCGCTCGACGGGGGGCGACATCTGTCGGCCGACCCCTGCCCGAGTTACGTATCGTGACCTACCTGACTTTTATGATCCGCTTTATTGCCAACTGTTTCTAAATTATTATGGTTTTTAATTTAGACGTAATGTCAGGAGTACATTACAATGGGAACTTCCCTTCTCAGCCATATCTGTGTTTAACACGCATGTAACAAAATTACAAAATATTGTTTTTAATAATAAATATTTAGCTTTGTTTATAGGTTGTTGAGATCTTTCTTGTCATAAAACTATTTTTAATATCTATGCAAAATGTTTTGAGTTTAATCGGATCAAACAATCATCATTTTCTCCTCTTGGATTGGGATCTTGAAGATATTGTCTAGAACTTAGATATTCTCTATTAAAAATATAACTAAGTTAATGTAAATCTTCTTACAAATTAAATAAAGACTGGAGTCTTGAATATTCTGTACAGTTAGAGTCGAGTTCGTCAGAAAAACAAAACACAATACATTCGAAAAGAAAAATTAATCAGACCCCATTTTTCCAAAGGTATAATCATAAGAAAATTCATATTTTTGTTGAATGATTTTGCGTAGGGAGAATTCTTTGATTATGAGAACATAAAGGGCTTCTGTACAAAGCTCCCGGTGATCAGCTTTATCCCTTTGTTAGAGTTTTAATCAATCAGGGAGATGGCGGGACGGCGTCGGCTCGTATCGGCCGACTCGGAAATGTTAACTATAGACAAGTTGAAATTTATTACTGCTTCTACACTATGTTATTTTAACTGACAACATTGGTAGCAATCATTATTAAATATCGTACTAAATATGGAAAAACGTGTGTGTCTGTATGTAAAATCTATATATGTCAAATAACATCTAGATCTAGAATCTAGAGATAGGATTATATCATTATGTTAATACGTGTAGCGAAAACTTTGAACGGTACAGTTAACATGAGATAGGTTAAGTTGATATCCAAAAAAAGTCA
>JAODUI010000001.1:5452551-5474211 GCA_027563995.1 Papilio gigon | reverse complement strand
ATAGGAAAATATAGAATAAAATAATTGTAAAATATTATAAAATAAAAAATCAAGTTTATTAATTTTTGAGCGCCTTTAATAATGTGAATTTTTATTTCAATATGGTAACACTAATTTCGTAGTATCTTTCGAACGCACGGCCACAACTGCGCGTACAATAGTAACACTCTTTACAACGCAAAAATTAGAAATAATGTTTAAATATATTATTGTTAAAAATATTTTTATGATCAGCTTTTTATATTTAATTTTCTAATTGAAATTATTAAACTGAAACTTTCATGATATTTCATATAGTAAACTGAAAAGGATAATTTCTTTTATTCCTTGTTAGATTCGGAATTAATTAGAAAACGGCTGTGAATATATTGAATACGATAATTTGAATTTCTTTTTCTATTCATTCCAGGAAATGGTAGTATAATTTTAATTAATAGTAGATGCCTTGTAACTCATTATGATAATAAATTGAATTATGAACTTGTGTCATTTTTTCCTAACAAAGAGTATTAAATATTATTTATACTATTAATAATATCAAAATAGGTAACAACGTACCGCATTTTCAATTTTCCCCTTTAGAATTGATGGTTCTAAACTGTCCGGAAAAACGTCGTCGTTATATTGTTGATTAAATACATCCAAACTATCTATTTCATTTTCTTCTGACTTCATCACGTTTCTTTCAACCATCGTGTTTCCTTTTTTATTTCATTTAGAAAGAAAGCATTTGTCTACTGTCCGCGGAATAGTTACCTTTGTAGTTTGCATTCAATGTTTAGACATTGTTCGTTTTATAAACAAAAGATAAATGGTGTTTTAGCATCGAGTCAGTTTTGCCTCTAAGCGTAACCGCATAGGGCCATCGAACTTACAGCATTGTTATTCCCAAAGACTACGAAATAACTCCTGTCTGCGAATTCATTATTCCGTACACGAACATGTCGCTTTATAAATGTCATTTATGTGGCCTTGCTATAAAACGTTTTGAACATTTACGTACGGTTTCATTTACTTGATTTATATGGTTAACAATTTCTCTAACATCACTAGATTTGCACTTATTTTGGATTCATAGTATTACTGAATTCGTTGTTATAAAAATGAGCACAAAAACGCGACAGTGATATGTTAACGGCAGTGTTTCGACTGACTGTAGCCGGGCCGGAACGATCTCTGCGCACGCGCACTCCGGACATCTCAACCGTAACAAATCTTCTAGGGCGATGCGCATAAATTTATCGATTTTTTTAACATATGTATTCGAAAAGATTAAATCATATTGTACACACTAAAACATTATTTTATCCGTTAATATCATTTCACTTAATCTATTTGGTTATATGGTTGATAAACTTAGTTATTTGTAATTAAATATTGAAAAACCTACAATTTTCTAAAGACTAATATCTGCAACAGATTGCAATAATATAATAAGAAAATGGGCTTCATTGTGCCTAACTCATCGAATTCCTACAATCACAGATCTCTTTTTATAACCACTTATTGTTTTTGTTTCTAACATCTTTTGTTTTGAATATTCGATACGTTGATGCATAAAACAATATCACAGTACAGCCCTACTACTCTTAAAAGTTTTGCATTGGCATGTCTAAAATTTGATTAGTCAAAGAAATTTCTAACAATTTTCTTCTGTTATGTTCCAGTTCGTTAGTTGTGGAATTGTACCGGAATGTAGTTTTCGATCATCTGCTTACTCAGACCACTTGACGGCGCAACGTGACGGAACGAGAGACATTAACAACTATTAGAAAAGATTTTGATATTTTATGAGCTTCGTAACTAATAAACATTGTAAACCATACCTCTTTCAGCCAGGAAAACCACATGTTTCTTTCCCAAGCTGTGTTAAAGCCGAGGAAGAGGTGATTGACGCCGGCATCAATTAAACTGTTGTTATGACAACGAGGCTTCACGCATAACACCAATTTCTGAGCTTTCGGTTGACACAGCTCTATTGACCCACCGCTTAGTTCTAGAACATCCCATTGTACACCTACAAAAACATATTTTATTTAACCTGTTTATAAATAACTAAAGACCTTTACTTATGGAAAATGTAGGCTCACCTAAGGTGTGCAATCTGGATCCGTGAATGTAAGCTTCACGAGGTTTCCACTGTGGGAAGACATGGCCTTTAAGTACGTGAATAGTACCCGATTGTAGCATCCCACCCATCGCACCAGAGGGTCCAGCACTCCAGCGCAGACTGTGCCGCAACTCAGGATCCACGGCCAATCGTAATCTTCGCGCTTCAGAACACCAACCATTTTTCATGAGGCAGTCGTCCTGAATTAGCAAAGGCCGTTCGTTGGGTTCCAAGCGTCGCAAATTTTCTCCACCTATTTGCAACCACAGCGTCAATTCGTCACTAAATCCGAGCTTCTTGTTAACGTCTTCGACCGTGGTTTTGGTGGAGATTTTGATAAGTTTGCTTGGAGCTTCGATGGCGAAAGGCTCAAGGCCGTCGAAGACGCGTATCCAGCCGTATTCGTTGGAGGACCTTGGTTTGAAGCCTCGTGTGGAGGCGAGACGACGGAGCGACTTGCGTCGGACGTGGGGCGATGGGGCGTGCAAGCCATCGTCGCAGACCATGACGCGACGGCAGGCGGCTGGCGGCAGGCGGCAGGTGGACGCGAGGTGCGGTGGCCGACGTCGTAATGGCCGCGCGCCGGACTCCGTATCGCCGTTGCATTACAATTGGGTCGGACTCGGAGTGGGGGTGGGAAACATGTTGCTCGGTCACTCGGGAATACGGTAGAATGCAAATATCGGGAACATTATTAATAAAATAACATGTCACTTTATTGGTCTTATACAAGTTGTTAAATTTAATATACGCAGGTATCTTTTTTTCGACTACTACGACTAATGTTGTAGAAATGATTTTAAATATAAGGTAAAGTTACTTCATATAGGTTAAAAAGTAAGTTACGTGATAGTAGATACGCATCAGTGGTCACCCCACCTGCTGACTCACCTGCTGTTACGAGAGCCCCTTCCTCAGCTTTAAAGTTAATGTTATGGTACGTATTCAAGAAAAACACACGTTGACAAGTAGGTCGTTTAAACTTAGTCGGATTTAACAAAAGTTTTGTGGTGTACTATTATTAATTTATATTTCTTTACCATATAAATTTTGAAGATAAAATCATTTCGTTAAGCAAAGCATATCATCCAGACTGATGCATCCTTACTTGCAAATATAATTTCGTCGAGTAATCGAACGCAGCGATTAAAAGAAAACAATGAAATATTACAACACTAATTTATTAATATAGACAATTATTTTACACTTTTATGAAATATCTAATTATACAGATTACGAAAGTACAACGAAATTACCAAGGATAATTCTTATGAATGCGTTTATTACCGCAAACGCATGTAGCATTACACGTCCCGTGTTGACACACGTCCGATATATGTACCAAGGAGTTGCAATTCGAGTAATAATCCCTTCTCGGACAATAATTTGTACAAAGTGCATCTTGTAAACAATTCTTAGGGCAGTCGCCGCACGCTGGACCCGATTTGTACGGATAATGTGTTATAGTGTCATAATTACCGCTGAAATTAAAATAACCTTAAAAAATTTCTGTCACTATGTTTTAAAATTTAGTTTAGCAATCGTATTATACACACTGGTTACATAGTCTTGGTAAATATAATTGAATGGAATGAAGGTATATTAGTATGCACGTAACGTATTACAAAATACATTGTGATGGATACGTGAGGGTCCGAGATACGTTAGAGTTCATTTTACCGTGGATTTTCACTGTCCAAACACTTATAAAGCATATCACCATCCTTCTCATTTCCTTTAGAAAACACAGCGATATACTAACATCATAAATGCGAAAGTTTAGATGGACGGATGTTTGTTAGAAGGTATCTCCAGAATGGCTCAACGTATCTCGATTAAATTTGACACAGATGTAGACCATAGTCTGTTTTTCGTCTCGTGCTAACGAATTCGCGGGCAATAGCTAGTGTTATATAAAGACTATCATCATCATCATCATCATCATCATCATCATCATCATATCAGCCACATGTCGCCCACTGATGAGTGTAGGCTACGGTCGGTCCTCGGCCGCCCTCATCCCTTATGATGGCCACAGAAAGACTATTATGTTTTATGCTAAATAGATTCAGTGATGATAATCTTTTCATATTAGATGGGGCTATGTCCCGTTATCAAAAATGTTATGAACCAATTTTTCAAAATACTCAGCGATATTTACCCAGGGCAATAATGACACACGTAGTTGTAGAATTTTCCCCAGGGCCCACCCGTGCAGTGCGCTAGTCCACAACCAATCTTGTGACTTGTAGCCCACACCATTTGCGTATAATGACCCACAGCTTTTAAATCCTTGACCGCTTCACCGTATGTGAAGTTCTTGTATTCCAAAAACCATGTTTTAAGAGCAAAGAACCTGAAACAAATGAAGGTTAAGAGATGACTATATTAAGCGATAACCGTCAACCTTGTATGCAAAATACGCGAAATAAGATTGGCAGGATTGTGTTGAATTTGAACTAATGTTTTCTAACGGTCATGAGTATTCTTTTTCATATTTCACGATCTATTGTTCTTAAATAGTCCATTCATAATTTGTGAGACCTTTCATTAACTCTACAATACGTACAATTGAAAATTCAACGTTTTGTTTATTAATTATTAAAATGGATTCATAAAAACTTGGTACCATAAAATAGAAGATCACGATTTTATAATTGTGTTGATATAAAAAAAAAGCAAATAATAATTGATGTCGTGAACGAGACGAACTGGACGAGGAAACAAGTGGTTACAAAAAGTGTAGGTACGGACATTCGTATGTCGACTTGTAATTTATAATATCATTCATGGACGCGACGGACGCGAGGTTCGTTCGCGCAATAGGCTCGTTACAACTACATATTAATTTTTATTACCATTTGTGCTATGAATTGCGACGTATACTTGGGTTTTGATTGATTTTGTTCCGTAAATGGATCTGAAAGACCCATCTTCCTACCCTAAGAAAAAAATATAACCTATAACGCAAATATTTATAATTATTACTATAGGCGGGGAAGCAGTAAGGTTACTTAATTTCTAACAATACATTTTTACATACTAGGTCCAGATTTATTTAGGCAACTATTAGGTTTTTCTTTTTTTTTTTTATTTTCCCCCCGGAGTGCTTCCGGCCCTTCTGAGAAGGCCGTATTTTGTCTGATTCCACAAATTTCGTTACATTGCTTATGGCTATATTGGAATTTTGAAGATAATGTCCCACCCAGAGGCGATCTGCAGCTATTACAATCAGCTCACCTCTTACAATTATTATTAGGTAGCTTTCTTAAGGAATGAGACTTGCGGTTTTATCTGAAGGTCTGGCAAGTACCACACCCCTACAACATATAGGTTTAAGAAGACGAGTTCGTCGTTAGCGTAGTCGAGCAACTAGCCAATCAGTATCTCCCGAGTCGTAACGAGTCACACTATTCTGCTCACTGTTTTAAATGTAAAGTAAGGAAACAAAATTACCACGGAGTTTTCTGTGCCGCCACAAACAGATTCTGTCCGCAAGATCCTAAATAAGGTATTGTGTTTTCAAGTGGATCGTTGTGCTGCAAAAATATGCATTTGTCCGCGTAACTTTGTGCTTGTTTTGCGGCGATTGGATTCCATGACTGAAAACAAATGAGAAACACATAAACTAAAGGTTTATCAATTAAAATTGTACAACAATATAGACATTATTCTAGACTACACTAAACTAGACTAGACTACAATAAAATATTTTGTTTTTGTATTGTTATTTGATTATTTATTTGACGCACTCGAAAATTTTTTCAACTTCCTTTTTATTCTATATAACATCTAATACTCACCATTAATAACATATTCGAAGCAGAGGGTTGTACTTTACTTCTAAAGAAATTATGATAAAGCACAATTTTTCGTCTAACAACACTTCTTCGAGGATTTAAAGCTTCATCTGGGATTTTATTCGGCGGTATAAGCTCTGAAATAATTATTGTCACTTAACCTCTTATATTCAAATAACCACAAAGGAGAAAAACTTCGCAGTTTATTTTATTTTTTATCAACCTTCCTATATCACATGGAATTATAATAACTGCCATGTATATTTTGAGTTTTTTGATACAGTTAACAATTTTTATTTGAAAAACATTAAGTTGATGTAGAGATGTGGTTGTTATAATATATTAGCATCCGAACCATAAATCATAAAACTTACGTCTGTTACTCCATTGTCTCACGCTTTCTAATAAAACAGCACTATTTAAAAATATCCCTATGCTAAGCCAAACTATATTCCGCACCAGCATTCTGAAAACAAACAAAAAACTTACTCAAGGGAATTGATTAATTTCGAAGTTTTTTTTTTAATATAAAAATACTACTATGTTTTTCTTAACCTAGTAATATTTCTTGTAAGTTTGAAAAAGTTTGTTATAGGATATTGTTCACGACAATGGGTCCTAGGTTCGAGTGGCGGGATTTGAACCTACGACTGCTAGATCGATAATCCGTACCATTAGGCTATTGGCGCTTCAAATTTATACTTATGAATGTTATGTGTTTCTTTTATTTTTGAAGTATTAGTCGATAATAATATCCTAGACAATTACCTGTTAGTAATATTGTGCCTGCCTGTTGCTATTTAAAAAAAATGCATTAGGTATATTAAATGGAACATTTATTATGTTATAGTCAGTGTCTATAGTCTATGCAATAGAAACAAGAGATTGACCTAGATTTCAAAAAGCCGATAACACAATCAACACGAATTAAATTCGTTGGCTAAATTATTACGTCTACATGTTTCATAACAATCGTCCGACTGATTGACGCACCAATAGCCCAATGATTACGTTTACGAACTACCCATGTAGCGGTCGTGGGTTTAAATCCCGCCATTCGACTATTGCTATGAAGTGTAATCAACAACAGAAGCGTTTTTTATTATTTTATTCTGTATAACAACTCGGTGTTTTATTTAACATAGATTTGTGTTAAACATCGTAAGGAGCAATGTTAAGTCTTTATAACGTTTTAACGCAATTTATTTGCATTTAACAGAGTTAATTGAAGTTTAAGATTTAAAAATGCTTTCATATAGCACATGTTTACTATTCGTCGCGATGTATTTTCAAGGCGGATATCAGTCGCATCAGGGTCCGCATAATGAATTGAAGTGCATTCTCATTTGTACCTACCAGTCATACGACAGTAACCTTAAATTCGGACGTGTTAACGATATTTATAAATAATTCTGGACAACGTAAAACAAAAAGACCTTTTACTGTAACGTGGTTACAATTTTAACTTCTTTTTCCACTGACGTAATGCTTTTCACGGTATATTCTGATGACTTGTGACTCGTAGCTCACTCGGAAGGACAGGAAGCTAACGTTTACAACACGTATATATTTTTATCAATTGTTTCGTGCCTGGTTGCGTAATATTGTTTACTTCTATTTGTAGCATTATTCACGCCTGATGGTATTTAATGGCAAAGAGTGATTACACCTTGCCGGACAAACAACGTATTTGTCACGCATTCTAACACTAATCTAATCCATTAGTAACATACGATATGCAAGTCTCAAAACACTTTTGTTTGATAAACCTGTTTCAGTTTGTTATGCATTTTATCGCATGTAATAACCAGACTTATTAGCTTTTTATAAAACGTTGGAGTGCTATCAAACTTTTAGAGTCTATACAAAAACTTTTGTTGAACAACGTGAACACTTCTCACAGGATACCGAATTGTTCTTCATATAGATTAGTTAAAATGTACATCCACACTTATATAGTGAAAGATATCGATTCTTAAATGTATGCTGAAAATAGCAAGATTGTTTTTGTCATAAAACGTGACGTTTTATATCTGATGACAAGGCTATATTTAATGAATACAAATCGTTAGGAGGTCGAGGTTTTGTTATATCATCCAATTAGTGTTTTCTCCACAAGGAGTTTGTTTTAAAAACGTTTATATTTGGTATCTAAGGACATGTAACAGCAAAAGTGATATATGCATATGACGGAATGCATATAACTCTTGCTCGCACGTCGCAGGCTCGTACAATATACTACAATAATTAAGATAAAAATCATTTAATTACGTTTTATTACACAGAACAGTAAAAACATGGCAACTAGGAATAAGACAATGTAATTGAGATTATGTTTTGATAACCAGCTTAAAAGCTAATTTAACTTCGTTTGTACATAATGGTAAGTAAAAAGTCTAGCGTGAAAATATTTTTGATCTATAATATGAAGCACATTGTACTAAACGGTAATGTATTCTACTAAACTGTGAATGAGATATTCAAATCTTATCAAATCAAAACCGTTGAGCCGTTTTGTAGTTACCGGCCAACATCTATCCATCCGAACTTTTTCATTTATAATATAAGTAAGGAGTAATATAACTGATGAGAAAAAACAGAGACCCACTAAAAAAGACCTAATCTTTTCGGCATTGCAGCACATAGCGACGTAGGTCTTTGTGTTTTTTCTATACTTATGTTTAAGGTTTTTTTTTAATTTGTTTATTATTTTATGTTTGGTTCTTTCATTGTTGTACTTGTGTTGTAATGTTTTGAAATAGATTAAATTAATTATTATTATTATTATTAAAAAAAAGGTTTACACTTAAATCTGAATTCAAGGTCGAATGAAACTATACATCATTCAATAGAACGAGTAGGTGTTTAAGATTGAACGCAGAAGTCAATTAATGCAATGTTTTTTTAATTGAATGAAGAGGCGCTTATTTAATTCTCATTTTTCCACGCGACCGATATCGACTCATGTTTCAGGGTTGTGTGTCTGCAGTTTGTTTTCTAAGAATTAAACACATTAGAAATTAATTACCGCTCGTTGATAATTATTTACAATTAATTCATTGTAATACGTCATGTCGCATATATCGTTAAATGTCATTTTTTTATATGTGAAGTGTGTAATTAACAGTTAACAAAAAACTGGCAACAGGGAGTTTTAAGGTGTCACCATAGAGGTCCAAATTAGACACCCAATTTCACCTTCTTCATGATACCGTAAAATATCTATAAGTTTTTGTTCAGCTATAAATGTCAATAATAGAACTGGTATCAAGAGTAATGAGATCAAATACACACCATTATTCTATTATAATTAAAATCACCTGATTTAACAGTTGCATACTTGACTGTAAAAACTGTCGAGGTAAGCACCTTACTGCAGGTGGCGTCAGACATACGATAATATGAAATTATTATTTCATTTAAGGCTTATGTTAAATAATCGAATGCTATATAGTCATCGATTACTAGAAGATATTCATAATAGTGGTATTTAAATAAAAAAAAGAAATACTTATATAAGTAAACATCCCATACGGGAGTAAAATTTTAGACCCCAGTTTAGTCTGAAAGGTAAGCAATATCAAACTAAGTAACAGTAGATAAATCGTGAACCTGTATAACCAAACATAACTAAAGCTTAACTAAACCTATAACTTAAGCAGATATGAATTAGCTTAAAGTTACTTGTATAAAGTCACTTAAACGTTATTTTGATCTCTGCCAGGTTACAATCGACAATTAAACGAATAAATCAAATTTGATAGAATATATATACCTAATATTAATAAGTTATGAATACAATAACAGAAAAAAACTTACCTATGTCACAAAAAAAAACAGTTTCTTTAAAAACGTTCGTGTATTTAAATAGCTTAGACTTCACGAGATTTGCAACAACACGTGAATACAAATAACATTACTATCAATAATTCAAAACACGAACTATCCAGATTTTTTTATGTCTAAATTAATTATTTGTCGCCCACTACCGAATCGGTCAAGTGCAAGAATTATATTAAACGAGTAGCGGTCTCTGTAGCCGCTGACTTCGCACTGGCCGTCTGCAAAACGATCTATCCTCGCTGAATTATAACAAACAGGCTAGTTTTTATAAACAAGCAAGGATGATATAAAAATATTCATACAAAAAGCGTAGATTTATTCTGAAATTATTGCACAAATATTTTGGTATTCAAAAAAAAAATTATAACAATTTTAATTAGCAAAACAAAAAACTTGAGGAAGTTTTATTTCTTGTTTAGTGAAGTAACGTAATGTGTTTATCTGGACGATGTTCACTTGTTTTTAGAACATTGTGAATTCATAAAAACTAAACAATTCAATATAAACCTAAAACACAAGATAATAAATCAGAGCGCTAGAAGACATCACAAGAACACGATGACAGTACCAGGGATTTCTAAAGAAGGACCTTGAATTTTTGCATCATCCCATAATGCAAAATATTTGCTAATAAATGAAGTAACATCTGCAATGAGGTCTTGCTGTGTCAGGAACATATCTTCTATTGCCATGACAATCATGAAGACTGGCAGCCTAAAACGTTCTCACATTACAACTCGCACAATTAAAATCGGCATTGATGTGTCGAGAATTGAACAATAATATTATAAATGGCGCCTTGACGCCTTCACGGTTACGGTTTTTAATAACTACTACTGTTAAGTACATCGCAATATTCACACTCAAAATATTTGATCCTTTAATATATTTAGACTAGCTGTTGTTTCCCAGGGTACCTCATTTCGTACATTCATTCTTCTTAGTATTTCTAAGAGTTTTGACAATAACATAATCTAAGAAAAGATAAACACACAATATTGAAATAGTAAAATGTATTGTATTAAAAATTAATAAAATCAAATTCTCTGTCCAATTTCAGTGTTAGAACTAAAAACTCCTTGGAACTATCCCAGTTTGCTTTAGAATTGTCCGGGTCGATGTCGTGTGGCAGTGGAAGTTTCAAGTAATATTGTGGCGATTGGACCGTGACACTCTTTGCATCAACAGTCAATTCCACATTCTCTTTCTTATCCCCCGGCAGCTTGATCTTCACGATAAGATTCTCGCAACTCGCTGAAGAAGGTGTCTTCGGACCCATCTGTTACAAATTATCAAAAATTGAGCTGAGAGCAAAGGTAACGAGGTAATTTTCTTTTTTAAAGTTAATTTTAATTTAGGTTAGGCTTCGAGTCCGACAGTCGGGACCAATAGTCAGCTGATGATAATGAACTCATGAGAGAGACAAGGACCGTTATAAGCACACGTCGTTGAAATAAAACACGAAACTTTATACAAATCCAGTAAGCGTCGCCAGCGTCACAGTGAAAATTTCATCCTAATTACCTGCAGGAATACATCTTCCGCGCTGACAGATTGTTGATAATTCATAGTGTATTCGGGCGTCTTCCTATCTACAGCGGCGCCAGGACCAGATAAACTATCGAGTTCTGCCGCTTCTTGTTCTTCGTACTCCTCTATAGTGCGTGGAGTTTTCGTATTATCCCTAGTATGAGGCACTTTGTCTCTATTCGATGTTATTTCGCAACCTAAAATTTGTAATCGCGAAATATGAAAAAAAGTCAAGGCCCTCAGTAATATATCACATAATAAGAATAATAATAGCGTTAGCGTTGGGCAACAAATTTATGGTCATTTTTACCATATACATGTTGTTTCTTCCTATATACAAGAAATTAAATTATTTAAAAATATATATCCGCAATATATCGGTCGTAACATCTGTTATATTATTATTATTAGAAGCTACGGAATATTAAACCTTGACAGAGAAGATTTAATCAATACATTAACGTTCACACTTGATTTACCGTACCTAACGGCATATTTCTATAACAGCCGTGTCTAAATAAAAGCTTTTATATTAAAAATATTGAAAACTGAAACAAGGGAGTTGGAAAATAAAAATGATCGGCACCAGATAACCATGTTTCTGGTGGAAAAACATTAAGTTAAATTATTTCCCATTCATCTGTGTAACATATTTCAAATTATTTTCGTAAAGTGGTATTGAAATTTTTAACCTGGGACGATAAAATATACTGTATTGAAAATATAATCCTAATATGACAGAAAATTAAATTTCACCTGAAGAGGGTAAATCGTCCCCTTGCAAAACTTCTGGTTCAGGCTCTCTTAATAATTCTTTCAATTTATTCATAGCATCGTAAGTGAACTCCATTTTTGCTTTACTATGTAACAACTAACAATACGCTAAACAATGCTGATTTATTTACTACAATGGAGCGTTCAAATTCAATAGTTCAAACAATATTGACAAAACATTTGATGTGTTGCCATAGCAACTGTCCTACATTGTGACAGTCTTACAAGATTAAAAGTAAGAGACAATATTGAAGATTATAAAAAAAAAATAGCAAGCTTAAAGCTGCTTAAAAAAACTTAAAATGCATATAATTGTTTTCTGTAAACTATAGTTTATTAAAGTTTACTTTGGCTTTCTGTACTTACTGCCTTAAATTAGCATTGTTGTTTCATGCTTGCTTGTCAATTTATTCACTAAGAAACAAACAAAAAAAGTAATGAACACCCAATATATAAACTAATTTCAGTAACAAAGCCAAACTGTTAAAAACAAATTAAATTCTTGATATGTTACTATTTTATGAATATTAGGTTATTAGTTCAAAAGAAACAAAAAACAATTTTGAAATTCTCTATATTAAGTATTCAAACAGAAATCAAATTGTTAATTTAATAATTTGCAACTCTATTACAATCAGCGCAAAATATAACTTGAAAAATTTAAGGGAAACCATCATCATCCTCCTCGGCCATTTCCTTGGCAAGTTCGAGATCTTGTTGTTCTCTTTCTCTACGTTCTTCGGCACTTTCCAATTCCTTTCCATACGATTTGGGCGGATATCTCATTGCTTTTACACTCTGGTTGTGTAGATCCAAACAGAATGAAATTCTCTGATGGAAAGCTAGCTGAGGTTCTCTTGTGCAATAGAGGTCAGAGCTCTCTTTGTTGCTCATGTAACCCTTTTCAGGGTCAAGAGTAGCCTCAATCACACCATCCCTGATTGCTTTTGCAACAATAAATTCAGCATCCTCAGCAGAGTCCAAGCCCAGCTTCCTAGCAATATCTTTAGGAGAAATGCGTGAATATGACAGACCAATTGAACGGATTGCCGTCTTAATAACATTTTGCCTCAGCCGCAAAATCAATGTAAAAGTATGATCAGTCCTAAATTGAGGACCATAATTCTCAAGAACTTCTCCAAACCTCTGCAAGTTACCAAGCCTCACAGCTTGAGTTAGCTGGAAGTATGGAGCCAATGCCTTTCTTAGCTGTGCTTGACGGAATACAGCACGTTCTGGTATATCACCAAGTAACAGCTCCACAACAATAGCCAATTTCTGTACAGTTTGACGGAAACCAACCGCCGCAGTCTGTGGGGCTTTTCTTAAGGCTTGAACTAAATGCTTGTGAGCATCACTGTATTCAAGCCTGGCTGCCTTAATTCTGCCAAGATAATACAGGAATCTGGCCCACTCATTGTTACTGGCATTCTCAGGGAACACAGACTTACTGACTAATTTATCAGCTTGGTCATATAAAGAATAATGGAGGTAATTACGTAAGAGGCAGTTAATCAATACAGCTTGGCCCTCATAATCATTTCGAAGGGTAGATGTACGCAAACGCCCATGGAGTAATCCTCTGATCAAATCCAATTTGTTGGTGAGTTCAAAAACTCGAGAGTGATAGAAGTAGCACTTAGCAGCAATCAAATCAAGGGTTCTTCTATTTTGAGCGGTCACTTTATTCATTAATTGCTGAGAACATTCTGTTGCTTCTTCGAGTTTATTTGTGTCTAACAATCGAAGCAATATTAAAAGATGCACATAAGCATCAACCTCTGGAACAGGAGTTTTTGGTGCACTTCTTGAGCGAGGCGCTTCAATTTCCACGGCACCTGGTACAGGACTCTCAACGAACGCAAGTAGAGTTTCTTTGTCTGAACTTGATGGAAACAGTTGATTTATTATGGCACGCAAAACATTGCCATTTAGCTTCCTCCTTGTACTTGGTATAGATCTTAATACTCGCATAGCAAACCTCGGTTCCTTCGAAGATACTGCCTTATCAATTTGTCTGACATGTTCTCGTAGGTCTTGAACGGAGAGAACATCGGCATCTTTCTTCACTTCACTCATTTCTACATCGCTCACTCCTGCTGGACTATCCGCATTTTTCATTTCGACGTCTTGTTCCACTGGCGCCATTTTCATCTATTTTGTTATTAGCTTTAATCAAGATTTGTTATAATAGAGACAGTAAGAGATTTCAGACAAACACAAAACTAAATTTTCATGCTGGCTGTCAGTCTGTCAAAAAATGCCGAGTAACACTTACGTTTGGATACACTCAGTTAAAATACATTCCTTCATTGTAGTCTGGCACAAAAATTTTAAATATAATTCATATCACAAGAGATTAAATCAAATTTCCGTCTATGTGCACGAGAAAAAAAATATGATATTAATGTGTTTTTACCCATTAAAGATAATAGCAGATAGCATGCTCTAACAGCTAACAGAAGAAATTAAAAGTTTCTACATGGTAACCACATCTTAAATATTTGACGAATGGCTTCAAATTGCTACAAATCAAACAAAATTGTGATGTATGAAACTTGATCTTTTTTTTTTGTACAGATATTCATTGAGTACTGATATTCCCTTTAAAAATTAACATTTGTACAGAATCTATAGCGGGTTCAATTAATTGCCCAATGTACTGAATTTGTAAAACAAAGATAGATATATATTTAAAGAAACATAACTATCTAAGTTAATATCTAACTAGCTAAATATGGGGATTACTCTAACATAGATAGTTTTTCAGAATACAAATAAAGCAAATCCGTAAGCAATATTATATAATGTACCGACTAAACTATCTTATTTTGTATAAGTAACGCATTTTAGGTCATTATTTCTAACGGAATTTTATTAAAGGAGAACAAAGTGATATTTTTTTGTTTATTTTCAAATTGAGCAATATCTTGTGCATTATCGTAATTTGCAGTGGTAGGTGGTAATTTAGCGTTTTGTATTATTTTCTTGCTGGTTCTTGCCTCGGAATTGCCATTATCTTTCTAATCCATAGACAAATGCAGTATAGACAAGACAAAACTACTAGCATTGCTCTTAGTTGCTTAACCAATAGGTATACTAGTGGAATACTGATAAAAAGCTTTTAACAGTTTTATTACTAATGTTACAATCGAAAAGATTTGTATTATTACCATCAAATTATCACCATAAAGGTGTGTGCCAAAAATTATAAGCTAAAGGAAAGCTGCGACTGCAGGGGACCGGTTGATTCTTAACATAAAATTTCAATGTGTTCTGGAAATGGTTTGCAAAGAGGACGTGGTATCATGGTTTAAAGAATTGGAAAGCTATAAACGCATAGACGCAATGTGTACATTGTTAAACATGTGCTTACCATTCGAACTACGCTTTATTGGCACTTATTTGGAAGAGCTCGGTAAGCGGGACTTTCAGGAGTTGCGTGGTGCCGAACTTAGGGCCAACAATCCTACAGATCTGGCAGCTGATATTGGCGGCGCCAATTCAGATCCAAGAACACGACGAAAAATGGCTTTATACGTATCATTATTACGTTCATGTAATTTTGTTTGTGCTACCACATTGTACAATGAAATGGTCAGTTTAGAGCAGAGTGGTCTACTAAAGGGTTTGTATGGTGATCTTTTGGAGGAGATTCTCTTATTGTATACAATGGCGTTACATCATCCCGCCTTTACGTTCGATCAGAAATCACATTTTGGTGAAATATTAGAGAAGTTGAAACTGGAAGACCAGCGAATACACTATCAGGAGCAGCAAGAGCACATTATTGCACCTGTGAGTGGTTGCCATAATCAATCAAGTATTGCACCCAATATGTCTGTCCCGCCACCCAATTTGCCTGGCTTGATACCACCACCACCTGGTATCATGTTTGTCAAAACATCTGGGGTTCAGGTCAGTGTCACAATCATGGTTGTTCATGTTTTTATCATTATAAAGTGCATTTTATCATTATTACATTCTATTCATTGACAAACATCACTGCTTAAAGAACTGTTTTATTGCTTGGTAGTACAATTTTCATTTTATTTTTATTTAGTATACTCATATTTTTAGACTTAATACTAATAGAATATACATTTTGTATGTTATTAAAATTGAATTAAATCTTTAATTATACCCATGTTTGATCATGAAAAGTATTTAATTATCATATTTAAATAATTATCATATTTCTAATAATGCAAATTGCATCAGTGCATTGGTGTTAATACTATTAATCTATGATCCTAACATAGTAATTTCAGTATTTATGTCTGTCTGTTTTATGATGATTACTTTGCCAATTCATTAGGGATGGATGGAGTAAAATGTTAAAATAGTATGAATCATTTTGAAGTTCAATTATTACACTTGTAAAATATGTACACATTATACTTTGTAGGTTAGAATAAAAAGTGGATAAATTAATTGTAGAGAGCTTTCCAATTTACTACTTTTTTTCAATGTTTCACAACTAGTAAATATGAATGTTTTTAAATTGTACAATTTAATTTGTTTCGGATTAAATTATGTTGGATAACAGATAATGTAAACTTTCATATTTAAGCAAATAAAACATAATAAGTAAATTTTAATATTGTTCAATTATGCTAATATCAATTTGATTAATATAATAAATCGTCTATTAAGTATGACTTTCTTAGTGACAATGTCCTATCAGGAATTAGGAAGAGGTTAAAGCCAAACAATGTATTAATTTAATAACATATCAAATAATCATTAACATAACAAGATGAAGAAAGTGTGCTAGGCACAATATTACAAGTTATGAAAAATTCACATTTCACTTTTAATATATTATTTTTTAGTATTCGGGTGTTTTTTTAATAATTTAGTTAATATGTTTTTGTGATGATTTATGCTTTATGTGTTATTTATACCGTTCATTTAAAGTTTATTTGAATTAACACAAAATTTAGTATATGCCTATATTTAGATGCATATTTATTTTTATTTTAATGGGTTTGCCTCATATGCTTCTAACCATTTTGCACATATAACCTTATTAATAATGCATATAATTCAATTTCGTTTAACTTTATTTCACACTTACATAATAAAATGTAACATTTTTAATGTGAAAGTTTAATATTGAGCAATAGTTACCTTGAAAAGTGACATTTGTTTGTTTATGACATTTAAATCTTGAGTTGAAAAAGTCTAAACTATGTATACTAATAAGAGTAGCTAAATCATTGTTTTGTTCGTACAATCAGCATAAATTCAAAAGTTGTTACTAAAGAATTGATTTTAGTTTTAGTTAGTTTACTTAGTTTACAATATTCCAGTACAGCTGTCACTAGTGCTTCCTTTGATCTGTGCTAGAGTGTAAACTGATCACAAGATTAATAATCAACATCATTCATTAAACATTAATTTTAATTTCCAGCCCACGAGCACAGACATTGTACCTGAGTTAAGTTCACCACCAGTTCTGACGAGTGCGGGTGTAGTGCCTATCCTAGCGGAAGTCACTCACCCTCCTCCTGGCCTGCCGCTGCCACAGTACAACATGACAGAATTCATAGGACAACACACATGGCCCGCAAACATTATTGTATCTCCATTAACACAACCATTAGAGGTAATACAGTTGTGTTGTATTATGTTATGTGATTTGTCCTGTATCATTTATTAGCTATGTACTAAATATATGTTTGTTAATTAGAAAAATGTAAACAATAAAAGTGCGTAGATATAAAAAGCGTACAAGTATACTTTTCCAAATTTTCTTTTCAACTTTGTTATTGCCAATATGTGTGATATTTTAATAGTATAATAGGATTTTTAATCAAATTAATTTACTTAAAGGGAGCATAAATAATTTCAGGTATTAAATTATCCTACGGCTGCGGGTGCGCCTCAGTCGCCCCTGGTGTCGTCTCCGGGTGACAGCCGCGCCGGCTCGCCGCGCGGCAGGCGGCGCCTGTCCCGCGAACGCTCGCCGCCGCTGCCCGCCGTCGTCTCAGACCCGACACCCTTGCCACACATTACTGCCAACTTTGAAAATTTAACAGTAGCTGAGGTATGTTGCCCTGGATTGTTTTATTTAATGTATTTTTGTGCATTCAGCTTTTTGAACAATGCAAAGTAGATCATTGTTCCATTTATTTCAGGATACATTTTGTATTATATAGAATGTCAATTTTTGTTTTGATATTTCAGATACGACATAACATAGGAGAAGATAGATTACGTGAAATCAATGCAGTACATCAACAATACCGATCACTAGAGAAATTGAACGGTGTGAGGAGACGAGCCGGCGCCTACATCCCGCCGACGCGCTCCTCGTCAGACAGCGGGTCCAGCGCCGCGTCGTCGCCGCCCGGGACACCCGCGCCCACGCAGCGCAGGGCTACGCCCTCGGGGCCTGCGCCCGCGCCCCCCGTGCCTTTCCTCCCCTACCCTCGGCCATTCGCCTACCCAACACCCCCGCCGGGTTTCAGACCTCCTCAGCCGTCTTTCGCAAACGGCGAACCTCCACCGTACTCGAATCCTTCGTACGCCGGCTTCGTTCCCGTCATATACGCACCACCTAAACTATCGTGTTGGAACTGCGGCGCGGCCGGTCATGCGGGCCACGACTGCAAAGAGCCCAGCATGGAGGAGATGACGCGAGCCGGCGGCTACCAGCTGGATTTCGGTGGCGCACCTCCAGATTCAATGGACAAGTAGCATTGGTGGCCTCGCTGAGGTGAGCTGTTGACTCTATAGGGCGGCTGGCGTGGCCGCTCCCGCCGCAGGCAGAGCGCACGCGGACATCGGCTCGGGTGGTGCGGAGCGCGGCTCAGCCGGGGCGGCACAAATACCCTCGTTTAATGCAATCTGACATTTCTCTACATAGATTAAAAATTAGCAGTATGTGTGCAGTGTTAGTGTTCCCGCGCTCGCTGTAGTATGCATCGTGGTGTGACTGATTCGCATCACGCTCCAGTGTATTGCACTTTCAATAATTTATTTTTATAAAATCCTAGATTTAGGTTAAATTTGAATCTTGCAGGCATAGATAATCAACTTGTTATATCAATCGGTAGCAGGACAATCTTCCTATGCTAGCACTCGACACCATATCTCCTTAGTCTGTAAACACGTGCATACGTGTAATGATAGTGTATGGTAATGTCTGTATTTTTGTTAACATTATTTATAAAATGTCTATAATGGGATTAATTATTTAAAATATGCACAAAAATCTTTAGGATGTTTGAGAAGCAATACATCTATGAAGTGATTATTTTAGGGGTTGTCAAGGATATCCATTTTAACACTAACATGAATAATCTATTGACGGTACATAATAGTAGGCAAGTAAAATTACTATTTTGATTGAAAATGAAAAACTAGCAATCCCTTTAAATGTTTACTGGAATCTTTATAAAACTTCAATAATTTATTACTCATAATAGTTCCTTTCCCTTAGTTCCACAAGCTTTTGCATGTCACCGGCGATGTCCACTGCCGGGCCCCCGTTTAATAGTTTTTGTTCAAAGTATATGAAAGGGACGGCAATATGATTTTGTATAAAGTTTTCGGCAGTGACCTAATCTAACTTGATGGTAAATAAGCATTATAATACTGTTTGTAATTAGCTGTTGCGTAGACTAAAGATCTTTACGTATTCACCCAGTGTCGGCACCGACTAGTTTCGAGCCCAGGACTTCAAAATAATTTATTTGGTATTATTTCGCGATTGTAGCCGAAATTATCATCTATATTTAGGCGTTTTATCTTTAGTCTATAATGTCTCACACAAGTTTGAATTATTTTAATAGCTGTTGCGTAATTCGATCCCTACAGTGGCCCATAGTGCAGGGTTCTAAAGTGTTAATTGAAAGTGCAGTATCATTGTAGTTTATCGTTGGATCGTTTCGTCTTAGAATGGAGAGGGAATTCCATGATTTATAAATTCAATTAGTGTACATACTCAAGCGTTTATGCTTTTGATAATGAATGGAGATCAATTTTTTGATACATTCTGATACTCAAATTAGATATACTTTAACAAAAATTTATAAGTAATTTGAAAACCAAAAAAAAAAGTTTAATTTAAATTGTTGCTTGATACTATCTGTATAGGTTTTTAGTGTTTTAAGATTTATAAATAACTCTTTTTGTGCCTTTGTATAAAAATTTGAAAGGGAATATTTGAAATTATGGTTACTCGACCATGAATCATGTCTCAATGCTTTAGTGATGTTTGTAATATTTGCTGTCAAATATCTTAGATATTGACTGAATTACTTCGATAAATACAAATTTTACTATTTCGTTTCCCCCGTTAAAAGATGCCTAAGATCAATAAATTTGTGACATATTTAAATTTTCCGTGGAATAAAATAGTAGCTATCTTAATAACATAATTTTTGTCAGAGCTTAGCCTAAGTGTTGATTAAACTTGTGCCCCCTTTAATAATTGGAATTGTACAATTTGATTTAAGTTAATTAAAATGGATTGGCGTGTTATAAATTAAAAAAAAAACTTTTTTTATTCTTAAATTATTATATTTGGAATTTCTTATATTTGTAAGGTAACTACCGTTTTCATTGTAAACGTTAATATGAAAGATTGTAAACTCTTTATACCTCCAAGTACGAGGAATGTTGCCATCAAATGAATTACATAAAAAAAATCGAAGTTAGTTTTCGTGCCATAATCAAAATTGTCTGTTAAAAATGCCAGTAAAAATACAATAAGACATCTTGTTTTGGCCATAATATACATAAAGGAAGTTGTAAAACATCACTGCACTATAGTTGGACGAAGTTATTTGACCCGATGGGTATAAACGACAGTAATAGCTTATCGGGGCTCTTTGAATGTCAGAAAAATTGTCACATGGCTAATATTGGATTGTCACGCCATGATGTCATTTATCAAGCCTAAAAAATATGCATATTTTCTAATAGATATAATCGCGATAACGGCGTCTTTATAATTGGGTGACATTAAATTAAGGTTTTTCTGTCTCTGGTATTTAATATAACTTTGTATTTCAAAAATCCCTGTCAGGATTGAAGTCTATCAAATTGTGGACAGTAAGTTCATTTTTTCTTCTTTATAATTTAAAGTATAAAAATATATGTCCTTTAAAATATGTAATTTTAAATTTAGTACATGCCCGTTAGTACAAGTAGATTCGTTTTAGTGTAATCAGTGTAGGACAAAATAATTTTAAGAGAGTTTTTTTTTTATTATAATTTTAAAATTGTCATTTTTTCAATAGTTTCATAAAATAATGATTGTAATGTTATTATATTTACGGTGCAGTTACAACAGCAGTAAAGGTTTTACTTATTTTTCAATGTCTGCACCTAAGCTGTGGAATTCCCCGAAATTCTATATGTCCACATTTTTTAATCATAAAAAAAATTGCAGTCTAAAGAAAAATATTTGATTGATGGAACTTTTTAATTGGTGATTGCTAAATAGTTCAAGGCAGTTCAAAGTCGAGACATGAAATGATTGGTTTGTAATGTTTCCTTTGATTCAAGACTGATTTCTGATAGTTATTGTTGATTTCAAGTTCCGAGCGGCCGAGCACCGCCGGAGCCGGCGGGGGCGGGGGCAGGGGC
>JAODUI010000001.1:5427832-5442262 GCA_027563995.1 Papilio gigon | reverse complement strand
GAAAAACATTCATGGAAACTGCTATAAAAACTTCTGTTCTTTTCTTTTCTAAGAGTTTTCCCTTGTACTGTCTACTGGAATATTCTCTCCATTTCTTTCTCAGTATGTTTTAGCTCTCGAGGTCAATTGGGAAGCCCTTATAATTTTATTTACCTCTTTTCTTTAATGCATCTCTTCTTTTTCTTCTCCCTCTCTGAGGCATATAAAGCCGGATCTGCTTTTATTTTTGCATATCCGTTTGCAAGTCGGGCTTTTGCCAATACCTCTTCGTGTGACTGCTTATATAAATTGACATCCTGTGGAATAGATCCTATAGGTTTCCTGTAAGTGCTACTGTATCTATTTTTAATTAAATTAGTTCCATGCTAAAGATATGGTAAGGTTACGTCCCACTGCTAATGACTCTTTAAATAATAAATAAATGTGGTGTAATACATATGTACGTTCAATGGTTTTGAAGCACACCAGTATTATTGTTATCCATTACTATCCACTGCAACTGAAAGCACTGGTAGCTCAGTGTTTTTTACGGCTTCAGACTTAAAACTTGTAAATTATAGGTTTGAACATGACCGGACGTATGTCTTGTGAACATTTTATCGTCACCATTGTTCTATAACGCCTGAGAAAACATCGTGAGGTAACCAGCGTATCCTAGAAGTAATCATTGAAAGACAAGTGGCATGCACCGGATAGCATTGACCAGTCTGTGTGCATTACGGTTTTAGAACTAACAACTCATACCTGTACCTATTTATTGAATAAGTATAGATAGTAACCAAAAAAGCGATGATGGAAATAATAAATATTTAATACAGCTTTACAAATCAAATCACTACTGTAAGAGAAGATTGACAGGACGTTGACAATTTTGCACTTTTTTTGAATCTGAAATTTGTAGTGGTTCAGTAATTTACACGATAGTTTAAATATAGCGTGTATTGAAACGTAACCAAACTTTAAAAGAATCTAATGTAACATTTTGAAAGGTTAATATTTTTCTTGATAATAATATTATAGACTGCGTCACTCTGAGATAATGTTGCTTTCTAATGTTAGAAGATTTTTTAACGAATTCATAATAGTTCAACAGTGACAGTATTAATTATCTTTTGCACAAATGGTTCATTCGTCTGGTGCAATAACACGGCTACATAGAAGACAGGCGTAAACTGGAAAAAAATCTGCTTTTTGTCTCACGAGTGTTTTTGCTGGAGGCCATGTTTTAGTCCTGCACCGTTTCTCACCTTTTCTTTCATAAAAAGTGGATATGTTGAGGGAAGAGACTTAAAGGTAGGGTAAATTTTTCTGTGGGTCCTATCTTGTTGTTTACTGGTAGGTAACCTAGCTGCGTCACCTAAAGAAATCTAAATAAAGGAAATGATAAAACTTTCAAATAAATTCTTGATACAAGACATAATGGTATATATTGAATGTAGGAAAACAGATTTCTCGGTATTTACCAACATGGAAGAAGGAGGAAGGAATCTTAGAATTTAATAATACAATATTTTATAGCCGTCACCGGATGTTTGCGAATGATGTTCCGTGGGAAATCTTTATACGTTCTCAATATTATCGAACGAAATCTTCTCAACATGTTTTTTCAACCAAACAGCAGCTAGAAACTGCCTTTAATGGGTATAAACTTCTAAACAAGAGGAAAATTTGGTACCACTATTTTTATTTAAACGAAGCTAAAAAATATTATCACACATACCTTATTTTACTCAGTAAAATGCTTTCCAAAGAACATGATCGTGGGAAAACTTTGCTTTTATAAGAAGCGTTAAACTGTCTCTCATCTAATAGTTATTATTTAGTTTTAAAATCGAAACAACAGCAATGTTCTTTTTATCCACTCAATTGCAAATGACTTATAAAACAGACTAATTAAAAAAAATATTGTTACTTGACTAATTTTTTATTCTTAAGTTTGTCTAGTAATTAGGCCCAATGTTATATTTGTGAATATTTTAAAATTCATTTAACTGGTGCTGCGCGTGCAATATGACGTTTAAGAATTTCATTTGTCACTGGATTAATATTTGCTTTATTACATTTTTGCGTGGAGCATCTCGTTATACAAAAGTGGCGGCATACGGCGCGCAATATCCGCTCAGTCTGCGGCACTTCGCGATCTTTTATTCTCACATATTAAATTGTCACCGAATGTGGCGACCCTCATTTATTACCGTACGGCTTTTTTTTTCAAATTTAGATCAAGGCCTCGTTTGAATTGTTCAATTTTTTCTAATCTAGATTAGTTTGGAATGTGGTGTACTTTAGAAAATTTTGTATTAACAGCTATCTTCGTTTTGTGTCATATCAATCATCGTAATCAGTATATTGAAATGTTCAGATAGGAGGTAATATTATATTTATAAAGAAAATGGTTTAGATCTTTGAAGGTCTGTCTTTGTACGAATCAATGCTTCAATGTTTCACGTTCAGGGAGCGGATGTTTAATGATTTCATAGTACCTTATTTACAAGTTTGTACAGTGCAGTCGGGGAGTTTGTTTAGGACGTCGTCGGCCATGTAAACGTTTTGCCTGAATGCACTTCAATCAGGTGCACGATTCAATTGTTGTGTATGCTAACGCCAATAATAGTCACTTTTTTACCTACGATGTGTGTTTGTTTTTTACCAACTTAATATTCTAATATCAGTATCAACGCTTACTTGAGATGATTTTGTTAGTGATGAAATATTGGATGTTAACACTTATCAGTGACATGGACCAGCTTGGAGATTTCGCGATACGAGGCTGAAAAATTCGAAATCGCTTCTTAATGATTGCCAACGAAGCTTCCAAGCTGATTTGTACGAAACATGTCAAGTTTTGCTTTAATATTAACCGAAATTAACTGGCAGTAAAGGCTCACTATATTAAAATAATTCACATGACAGCTTGCTTTTTAAACGATAACAAACACGCTGGAGAATTACACAAACGGCATGACTTTAATCAGTGAGGGAACCACCTACACGCTGGCGAAACTAATTTTCATTCATAGCCCCAATAGTCAGTCATCGCTTCGAATCATATCTAGTTACAAATTGGAATACTAGTGAAATGTACGAATTCGAATAGGTGCTGATTTATGTTTTAATCACGATATTAGTGTATATTATTACTTTCTTTATTTATCATATTGAATTCTACATTAATTATTAAAAGACGCTTTATCATGAATTTGTTTAAATTATAGATTCTTTCCATGTCGAGTTGAAAGTAAAACAAAAATGATGACGCAGTATCACGTATACTACGTCATCGTTTTTTTTTTTAATTTTAATGAAGTAAACAATTGTGAAAACATTTCAATTATTTCAGTGTAGATTTTGTATAAACACAAATTCTAACATTTTTTATTTTTTTAATTCAATGGTATGAAAAAGTTGTCGCCCATGCATACATGAAGAGAAGCGAATTTACTTTTCAAAGCATTATATTATCTTTTCATAATATGACCTAGTTGTGGTTCTTTACAGTTCAGAACTTCATTACAGTCTCGAGAATTTAACATACACAACTTCGGGAAACTTGTCTTATTTTCACCTCAAGTGCATCGGAACGCAACTACAAAGAATGCGAGGACGCTCATTGACGTAAAGCTTTCATTATCATATCTAGATTGTCATTTTTTTGAGTCTTGATTTAAATACTTTAAAATACTCCATCAAGTTTTTCTTACTTATTTCTAATCAATAATAAATCTACGTAAAATGCCAAGTTTATATGTTTGTATAAACTTGGCATTTTATGGTACATGATAATCATTATTTTGCTCACTGCTGGGTATAGAACTTCTCCTATGCCTTCCACAATATGCGGTCCTCAGCCTTCTGTATTCAACGACGTCCCTCCACGCGCACTGAGTCGTCCACCTGGAGTGAGGACGCCCCACGCTCTAGCTCCCCGACAAAATCAGAGTTATATTTAGTATATTAAGGAAACGTTTTACTCCAAACCGAATATGATACTCAGTTAATTAGCGCCACAGTTTTATGAAAAACGGGCACTCCAAGGGCATCACGATTTTAATTAAATCCGAGTAAACTTAGCCGAGATCGCTAGAAAAAATAATACACAGAATTGAATCCGATGGGTTTATTTGCTTAGACTTGTTTAATTTCTTAACTTCGACTCGATATTACGATAGTTTTTTTGTCCAAATTCGTAATATTAACATTGTTTGAGAGTTTCTATTTTGCTTTCTTACATTTTTACGTATACAAATTACACCTTCTAATATTCGAAACCACTTACAAGTTTTCACAGATGTATGTACTCGAAGTTGGTGAAACTGAAACGAGTTCCTTTTCACTCGGAAAATGTAGGTCGACAGAGTTCTAGAAAAAAAATTCTACATTAATTTTACGCTACAATAAAGTATTGTAGACTGTATGTGCGAGGAGTTAACACCATTCATACATTTATTCGTTCATCTAAACTGAAGTTGAATGAAATACCAAAAGCTAAGTAGAAATCACATTTAATCGAGACATGGGTACATAAATGGTCGATTTGTAATTTTTAGGTTATGCTGTATAAAATGTATGTTGCATATAGATATATTTAAAAAGTTACTACAATGTACATTTAACACGTATTAGAGAATAATAATAATAAATGAGAATGGCAGGTAATTAGGAACAAATAAATAGATTTTTGCTGTTGTCTTTGATGTTCAACTATTTGTTTCAAGTCATGACTTTTGATTTTTGTTTTTTTTTTCTTTTTTTTAGTTTCAAGAAGCGACCGTATCCCTTTATCTATCTTTCCCCAAAGGCCGGCAATACATCTGCTCCTCTAGTATTACGGATGTCCATGGTCGTAGAGACCACCTTTGTGATCCTGCCGATCGTTTGCCTCCTCTTATAAAAATTAAAAAAACATCCTTAATGAATTGCAATGATAATGCTCTTTAACATTTAATCCTTTTTGACGTTGATTTTGTTTAATGTAGACTTATAGCGAGTGTTGTTCGTGTATACACGGCATGTATACGTACATGGCGGCGGAGCGCAAACGGAAATCAATAACACAAATCAAAACACAGTTTGCTTGATTGATTGCCCGTGTGTCAAGTTGCATCCTGTTCTCTAGGGCCTTTGTGTTATTTCACACATTTGTACACATATAAACTAGTAATATTTGCTTTAAACATTATTAATTATATTGTTAACCACAATATTTACAGTTAGTTATATGGCCTCGATTTTCGTAACCGCATGCCTAGTGTATAAATAAATACAAGAATTATTTTTAATGAAGTCTAAACGCTTGACCACGATCCCACCCGATGCCAAGTGATGATTTGATCGAAATCTAGTACGTGCTAGTTTAGTAAGTGCATATTCACTCTACTCTTGATGGCGCCCAAATCGTACTTGGACGGAATAATTTTGCTGTTACGTCTTTACTTTTGAACTAAATTATTTAAAGAAATAAAATAAAATTAACAAAACATGTGAATGTGATGTTGATATATTCAAGTCAAGTATTATTTTATATTTCAGGAGAGTATGTTAGTACTCTTGTTGAATATTATTTCGCTTAATACCAGAATATTGTGCATAGTAAAATGGTCGAATGGTGTGAAGGTTATTATATCTATAAATAAAAATCACTATTGTGAGTGAAGGATGAAAAATACAATATATTTATGGTAGAATTTCGAGCAACGGACGGCTACATTATCGCCATCATTTCCTGTATAGCGAAAATGCAGAAGTATTGCAGAAAAGATATGGGTACGGTTGCCTTTTGACTATGATTATAAAAGGCAGATGCTCTGGATATGTGACGCTCTTGGATTCTTGACGAGTATGAAGACCTCGCATGCAGATGGTCATGTTGTGTTATTATTATAGTTATAGTCCATTTTGCGAGTACAGTATAGTTTAACCTCTAATCTATCGTACTGGTACAAAGTACAGTAGACAACATTAATGCTAATAAATCGATCTCGTGATCTTGTCAGTTGTGTTGGGATTTTCCATACATACATTTAGATGACGAGATAATTTTAACAATCAACACAAATGTTACACGAAGTTACTTCAATCAATTCGAAACACCTACATGCTCTCGAAACTAATTTCCATTCACCGACTTAATGTCGTCAATTTGTAGTTAGTTTGGAACTGCAACGCGCCCGTATTAATCAGATTGAAGTGTATTGATACAAGCACGACGTACACCCTGTACGTGTATATAGGGTTTAAGGCATACTTTGTTATGTAATATGCCCATATTTAATATGATTTATAATATTTAATTTCAACGTATTATGGATCTTTACAAAGTTTGTCAAAGCTGTGTTCTGCTTACGTGAAGTTTTGTATAAAGAGTTTAAACACACTTTATAAAACTTCAGTAAATTGAAAGAGAACCTTTTTACCCTAACCCCGCTTTTTGCTGCTTCAAAACAGCGATAAAAGCTAAAAGCTTCATTTATAGAGTTACGGAGGAATGGTTTCGTTAAGACAAGAACTTGACCCAATTCCGTGATTATGATGTGAAAAATCTTATCTCAAATTATTTATTGGTATTAAATAACTGAATACCCATTTTTTTTCTAGTAGACCTCTTAAAACTCTACTGATTTTAGTAAGACTGTCAAAGTTTTATATCTACTTCTGTTAGTGACCCCTGTACTCCGTGGTCACTAGGAGAGGTATATGAATCACTTTGTAATTGAATCTAGTGATAATTACATAACGACACGTTATTATTTTCCAACGATTCATTTGCAACGTAAATTTAAATCAAAATAAACTGTACAACAGAACTATGACAACAATTGCATCCTCGCATATTTTCGTGGCTGTTAAATAAACACAGTTCCGAAAACCGGTGGATTCAGATATCGCAGAAAATAGTGGAATGTAAATATTAGATGAAAAACGTTTGAATCGTGACGTGTAGCTGTAAAGGTTCGTAGATAAGGAATTTCGTTGTACGAGTGGGACGATGTTTTTTGTGTTAGTTTTTAAAAAGGAATTTATCGATATACATAGACAGAACACACTTAAAGTGCAACTGATTAAATTATTATCAATACAGATAAATTATTATACGATCTATAACAGTAGTCGTCACACTTTTCTATCCAAGGGCCAAATACAAATACAATTTTATTGGTAATATCGGTTACACTTCACACTTGCACAGTGCGAGGTATTACTGCGGGCCGCATATTCGTAATCTGAGCAATTGATACAATCAATCTATTTAGTTTTATTTTATGAGCCGTTATAACACGTTACCTCGGTAGATATAAGTTTTTTTTTTTACTTTTGATTTCGAAGCAATTGAAAATAGTTTTTTTTAAGTTTATTGAAAATATACGTAGTTGTTAAAGATTTTTTCCTTTCGAAATACGTATATAATTCTATAGGTTCGCGGGCCGCGTTTTGACGACCACTGGTCTATAACTAGAGAGAAAGAGACAGAGAGAGAGAGACTAGTGATGCGCCAATGGTCGCAAATACAAGCTATTTTATTATTATAATAATTGAAAGCAGGCAGTAGACATGTAATCAATTTAATAGAGCAATACGAAACAGACTTGTCTATTGTACCGGAATAATCTGTACCTCTGTTATGACTTATACAAACTGTTCTCGCCTCAATTTAATTGTAATTTAGCAGCAACACGACCTGGTGTATTTAAATAATTGTTTATACCAATACTAGCCGTGAATCTCAGTGGAGCTGGAGTTTATTCGGTATGTATCGTCCAATGTCTTAGTAAAAAAAAAAAATTTGCTGTTCACGGGGTGCATTAAAAATGTACCAAAACAAAAAAAAAAAGTGGTAGTTTTCCCTAGGTCTTGTAAAAAATGCCGGTGTGAAGACATTGAAATGTGTACTTTGAAAGAAACTTGGGCACATAAACAAAAAGTTGAAATAGTGTAACACGAAATTGCTTAAGTTTGTACATACATGTAATAAACGAGACACACCGAGGGACAATTGGATAGTTAAATTATGAAAAATAAATTTTTGTAGAGAGAATTTATTCAGGTAATTATTTAGCGAGATAATTGATACACAGAAGACAAGAGTAAGTTTTTTTTTTGAAGAATTTTTTTTTTAAATATCAAATAATAAATACTAACCAAGACGTACTTCAGTATTCATTGTTATTCCAATTATGAAATTTTCAACATAACTGAAAGAAGCGATCAGTCTACTAACAAATTTAAAGTAAAGGAAAAGCTAATACTCCTTATACGGTAGCAAATTACACAAACGGCGTAACTTTAATCAGTCTGAAACAGATAAGTACATGTTCCCAAACTAATTCTCAACCTAAACCTTAACGCGTGTCAATCTGTTCTTCGTTATTCACCTTTCGTTAAGCAACATATTATCACTTTCAAGTTTTGTTTAATTTGTAAAAGCTATACTTTGAATAATTGTTTTAAAAGAAAACATAACATAAGAAATAATTTATTCAAACACTCGATACTTGTTTTACAGTGAGCTATGAAATAATAGTAAAGTTAGTCTCTGTTCCATGTCAATGTGCTAGAATAATACCGTACTAGTTAATTATATTTTACGTTCTATGCTTCAACATTTTTAAGGAAGTATATGTATCGACATCGACAACAAAGAGTTGTCTGTATCCCCGATAGAGGGCGCTGCACAAAGCGTGTTCTGTCGATGCGAATATTTGCTCGCATATTATAATATTTATAAATAATATTGTAGTGTTAGATAGCAGACTCGCAGTTATTTTAATAAACGTCGAAATAGCGTATGACCAAATAATGGATTTAACTTCAGTTTTAAATAACTTTCCAAACAAACATTAAATACAAAGCTGAGATTACTACTTAACGACTGTTTGCCAAGAGAGTATCATTCGGAGAACTGTGGTTCAAGAACACTGCATCAACATTATTGCTTAAGTAGTAAAAGTATTGCTCTCAGTTACTGGCTCATAGAATGCAGTCCAAGGCACCCTGAACGAGGAACGCCAACGAGAGGGTACCCTCGGGTATTGCTCAACGAATATGGCTCCCAGCGAGTGCGTAGCTGTCAGGCCCTACTTGCAGAGTACTGGCGGCTCTTTTTGTTGTGACAGGATTGTCACTGTTTTGCCTTTAAGAGGCATTTACAGTTTCACGGGGCTTGAGGTGGCCGGGCGCAGAGTGTGCTTAGCCTAAACCTCGATTAAGAGCAACAAATCTCGTGGGCTCCCTCAGGAACCTCGGCTCGGGCTGTTACTCCGATGTTGTTACCGGATTGAGAGGTCATTGAGCTCTTAGGTCGCTTCGATGGACGCTCCATAGTGACTGGGCTCAAGGGCCCCCGAGAGGGGACCTCGGCTTGGGCTGTCACTCATTACGCGCTTAGCATTACGATTCAAGGGTGCCCGAGAGGGCCGAACCTCGGCTGCTGTTATCTGGTTAACTGGCGGCACTGACGGGTATCGCCTTATAAGGGCTTCACAGGCTACCCACACTATGGTTCTCTATTGGTGTTGTCATCCTAAAATCCCTATGTTACCAAAACTCTCGCCGTTGCCAACACAACACGCTTATTATTCCTAACAGTAGAATATAGACATGATTTTCTCCTGTTACTTTTAACAAAACAATGTATCGAAGAAAATGTGACTGTATTTTGATTACTGATGAAAAATGTTTTCCCTTATGTAAATTTTGTTGGATGTAAGTTATTTAAGTTTATATTTAAGTTAAAATTTGAAATTCGTGTGAGGTAGCTCGTGTAGTACTTTTGCTTTTGAGGTAAGTTCAAACTTTACACTGAAACACGTCGCTGATATTTTATACCGTACAGTATTTTTCGTTGACATCTAACTAAAAAAAAATATTGCTTCAGAAACGAAGTCACAGTAAACACTATACAACCACTGCTAAGTTAAATACAAATAAATTGATATTCAAATAAAAAATATCAATTTTTTTTGAAAAGGAATTTTTCAGACTTTGATTACAACTAGTTAGTAAATAGGTTTTATTGGTAAATCTTAGGATACATATTAGTTCCAAGTTTTACGGCAACATATAGAAACTCAAAATTCTATACGAAATATGTTTAATAATTTAATATAGCAAGGATTATTAACTAGTATTAAAGAGAGTGATAGAATTTCCATCCACCCTACAAACACAAATTTTATCTATATCCACACAAAGGCTTCTGGTTAAACTACATTTTATACTGTTTGTTTTTTTTTTACACTTGTCCGAGAGCGTAACAACACAAGTGTACATCCGACCCTTCCTCGATCTTATCGCTGACAATGTGTGTAGTATTTTGTTATAGCGAGACATATTTTTTAACATGTGTGTGTGATCGGGAACAATATTGTTAAGTTTATTTATGAGTAATTTTAAAAAATTAGTTTCCAAAACTGTGACACCATTTTACTGTTCCAAATTTAAATTTGCGTTCACGTACTGTATCAATCAATTGAGTACGGTTGTAAGATCGATAGTTAGGTTAGCGTGGAATGAACGTGTTATGCGAAGAAATGAGCACATAAACCGTCGTCGCACCGATCCGCGAATCAAACAAAAAGCGACTCGGTACGCTCCCGTTCCTTATGACTTTTCAAAGTGTGCGCTGAACGTTGGCCGAATTCGCACTGGTCGCCGACTCATCCCCCTCCCCGCGCAAGCCCCGGGCTAGCGCCCGACCAGTCCGCCACGGATTTCGGGGTATCCTCTTGTGCTGAGAGAAAAGATGAGCCGGCTACCCCCGGCAACCGTTTGCCGCCAAAATTTAAATTTACCGCCCGCCAACTATAGTGCAACTGTACCGAATAATTGATATAGTCATCTTGTGAAACTCAATTGAAAACATAGATAAGTGCATTCAATTTTATAAGTCAAGAGATATTTAATAAAACCTTCTTGATAAAGTGGACTGGAGACAAGGGGTGAAATGAAACATTGTTTTTTTTTCACATTTTATTATATCTTTTATGTAATTGTCAGAATTGTATAACTTAATAATCACAGTTGAAACAAAACAAAACTATGTAGGTATATCGTAATTATTCTAAATAATAATTAAGTGCAGTGGCGACGGGCGCGGCGCCTTCAAGTTATTTGTACTGGGAGAATGTGCTCTGCTGTCTGGTAGTGTACACGTTACATTTATATCGAATTTATAGCGAAATATTGTATCATTCATTATTGCCATTCGGATTATCATTTGTATGAAAGAGATCGTTGGAACTTTCCAACACATAACATTTTCTCTCAGAATTAAGAACACAACGTGTTATTTTAAACAAATTGTACACATTATAAGGGTGCATTCTCACTATAACAATCGCATAAACCAATAAATATTTTTTGTAATAACGTACAAATAAATTGAAAAAGTAATTAAGAGTTTTTTTTTTCAACATTTGTAAGTTCGGTGTGTTTGTTTCGTAAATTATAAATTATTCGAGAAATTGGAAGCGCACCCAATGACATCAGAGCCTACAGGGAAATTAAAATGGTTTTGTTGTCGTGCGCGGCGACGCAGAGAACAGACCGGAAAGTATATATCTCATAAACAGTTCAAAAACTTATAAAATACCATTGTATAAGACTGAAATATAAAATCGGACAAACTCTATAATAATTCGTCTATAATATGTACGATTACTGGCAGTGTAATGACAATGATGTAAAAAAATAAGAATGGTAAAAATTAAAAGCTATACGTGAAGTGACGTCACGTGACGTCACGATTTGGGCCTAACTAATGTCTACTTACACGAATAGTAATTAACGAGAATTGCTTTATTATTGATAACTCGAGTATTCGTTTTGAGTGCAAACTAGTGGCTGTTCTCACAGTAAGGTATACAAGTTAATAATAAACAACCGAATCTACAAAAATCTTAGGCTTTCAAACGCATAATAAAAAATCAGTCATTTTAACACAATTAAGTTTAATATATTCTAAAATTTACACAGATCCTAATTCGATGTCGAAGTGAGACAGTTCCATTAGAAACCTTCGATTAATTTAATTATTTCTTTTACTATAAATTCTTAAATATAAGGGTTTAAATTAGTGACTTTCTAACGGTTTCAATAACTATCTCACGTCAAAATCGATGGAATAATCTAGCACAACACTCTTAGTAAGTTATTGATATTTTTCTAGGTGCGACTAAATTTATATTTATTAATGTAAATATACGAATAAATAAAGTGCAAACACTTAACCCTACCCTTAGTCGTCAGCTGCGTTGATAACGCTAAAATTGGCACAGTCCCATTCATATCGCAGCGTTGCCCCGACCCCCTCTGCAACCGCACGCACACACTCCTAGTAGCAACCCAGCTCGTTCATTCATTCATTCGTTCCGCTGCTCATTCGCTTGCACGTTATCATTCAGCTTCACAAGGTAGTCGTCATGCCAACACAGAATCCTCCACGATCAGTGATCAGTACTACGTTAATGAGGAGACCGCGGGTAGTCCTTGCCGTATCTCTAAATATCATCTAACACTACACAGAGACATTTGGAGAGGAACACCAGTTACTGTACAGTTTTTACACTGAAATTTCAAATTGAATGTTACGTTTTAATTTTAGCTAAGTAAGGGGTGAGAGTTGATAATAAATCGTATATACATCCCCTAAGTAATCCACGGATCCACTGCGCGCTACAGGTTCGGCGGCCGAACGACCGATTAATCTAAATATTTATTATTTAATAATATAAAATATAACATGTTCATTCTATAGTCCGTCGTCCATCGATCGTCGACTCAATACGGAAGGGCCATCCATTACAGTGATATCACGTTAAGCTGTGAACTTACAAAATACTCGTATAAATTATTCACATTTATAGCACACTATCTACAAACACCCACATTCACGCCTGGCCCTCCACTAGAAACGCCCCTTATCTCGACAACTTCGAATAAAATACTGACTCATAATATGGCTAAGTATAATAAAAACTTATATCGAATATTTGGTGAGTAACACTTTTTTACTTTATAAAAAGTCGCATTTAAAATAAGTTAGTTTAAGGGTAAGTAGCTTAAGCTTAGTGTTTATTTATAAATAAAGTACACGATGAGAGCAGCTTGCCGCGGCGATGTAACCGACGTGATTCATATCAAACGAAATGCTAAAATAACACAAGTCAAGGAGCGTATTTTATAGCGGCTTATAACGGCTTACAGGATAATGTAATGGGAGACAATTGACTAAAACGCCGTGTTGTGGGCGAGGTTGCACCGTGTCGCCTAGAGTTGTTCGTCCATGTCGGGTCCGTAGAGGTCGGCCAATTTGTCGAAACGCGGTCCCCAGGCACCCAAGTAGTCGTATTCATGCGTCTCGTCGTCAGTACCTGGAACACACAATCAATCATTTAACAAGTTCTAGTTCTAAAGTTAACTTAACTTGTAGGATGGGTCGATGGAGAAGAAAGTGTTCAAAAAAATCACAGATTTTTTCTGTAGAAGAAATACAGCATTAATTCTTACCATACTTGGTGGAGTATGAAACAAAACTGTGAAAAGTCACTTAAACCAAATTCAAAATCAACAGCAACTCGACTAACGTTTTTCATTTAGTTATATTTGGTATGATTTTAAAATTGTGATATATTGTTTTGTCAATTTCAATTTTTAAAATAAGTCACGGCAATTGTCGTTAATTCAACTTTCGATATACCATAGTCACAATATATTTTCATAGTTAATAATCACTTAATTTGGAATGTAACAAAAGTTAGTTGCAAATGGTAAACTCTGTTTACCGCTTCGTTAGGTCGCTTGTTAGGGTGAAACTTTGAGGCTTATTCCGACCTACTTTGTTCAAGGACTAAGTAACTTATTTTCTGATATAAACTTTTCAGTCTCTTCATTCACAGCTACGACACAAATTGAATTTTATTACTGGACGAAAATTTTGTTTATTATTTTTTGAATGAAATTTAATGTATAATGTTACTTGTGTTTCAAAGCGAGTTAGTGCTTTCACTATTTACCTTACATATAGTTTAAACACGACACGTGATTTTTTGGGTTTGTAAGATTATTAAACTTTGCCATTGTTATGTTAGTTATAAAGATAGCGACAGTAAATCGTAGCTCTGTTTATTACGAATTTGGTAAAGCACAAGTTTTAATTCAGATTTGAGACGACATGTCAATCAACTATTTTTAATTTAATCCCTCAGAGTTAGTAGCTACTTTATAAAACCTGTTCTTTTTTGTTATTCAAACGAGTTCTCATTTTTGATCAAACTTTTGTTTTTTTAACGACAATATTTTGACTTTGATATTGCAATGCTGAACTCAATCGTCTTACTATGCATCTTACTAATAATATAAGGGCGAAAATTTATATGGATGGTTTTACATAGCTCCAGGACGGCTGAACAGACCTGGGTGTAATTTGGATAGTCT
>JAODUI010000001.1:5415951-5427166 GCA_027563995.1 Papilio gigon | reverse complement strand
ATCACGGACTAATACATACTTGTGCAAATAGTGTTGACTAGCAATTGATTGTGCGATTAAAATATAAGAAATTAAAGTGTACCCTTTAATTTCTTTATGTTATAAAAATGTATGATCACCGGAAGCTAAGGACGATAGAGAGCCAGCAGTGCTGCCGCCTCCCTCGTAAGCGTAGTTGCGGAGGTCGTCAAAGGGCGGTGCGTTGGGGTCGCTGTCGGCCCGTCGCTTGTGCTCCTCGATGAACATGCCCACGTTGGTCTCGCCCGGCAGCGGCAGCACCGGCGGAACGCCGATCGCCACACCCATTGGACCGACACCGATGCCAACACCCATCAGCGGATCTAAATATTTACTATAAATTAGTAACTTGATTGTAAGACGTTCATAGTGTGAGTTAAGACAAAACAAAAGTAAGATTAATTTGGTTCAAATATAAATTGCGATGGACGCTTGGACGATGGTTAATTAATTTTGTTATGTAATTAATAACAATGTAATTGTCAAATAGGATAATGCATAACGTGCGCTGGTGTTTACACATCCAGATGTTACGTAGCTTCAGTATTAAGATTTACACAAGCCTCATTAATTCAATCCCGCTCACTCAATTATCCGTCCCCTTAAGTAAATAGCGTAAGGAACAAAAATACTGCTGTGTAATTAAATACGAAGTAAAACGTTACACGATAAAATCGTAGCGCGTTATAACAATTTTACGTAGAATTTTTTTGTAAAGGCATCTTTCGAAGCGTGCATATTTCTTAAGAGAAAATAAAATGAAAATGCTTATTATTTTCTCCCTGCCTTTATATATCTTAATTTTTTTTTACTCATAAAATAATAAAACATCAATTTAAATACTTTAATAGTCTCCGACTGTATAGTTATTTATACTTAATTGAATAAATGACGAAACGAGAAAAGACCTATAGGGCCTATAAATTTGAAAATGTTTTCCAAATAAAGTTAATTTTTAAAATTACAATTTATCGTATAATGAGAAGGAATCATGAATGAGTTTTCTTACGAGATTACTAACTTTATAAGAGTGCGCGGAAAATGTCATTGAATAGTAGTAAGCTCTAGTAAGTATTGTAAGGGACAAGTCAGGTCACAGATAAAAAGACGTATGACATTAACAAGGGTACGACGCTCTGCTTCCCTACTAACAAACACTCCAACTGATAAAGGACTTTCGAGAATTTTATTTCTATATGTAAGAAATTGCCACAAGTACATATATATCAAAAGCAAATAAGCATTTGGTAAATAATTTTAGGAATTCTCATCATGTCCTATACATTAATGGGTCCAGTTCTATTTTAATAGTTGTGATGCATATGTTACCTGAACAGTATACTTACAAGGTAATTTAGCTGGTGCGTGGTCAGGTAATGGTCCTCCGATCGGTATTTGTAGGGGAGTGATGTCAAAAGCGGTCATATCGTCTTCGCCGCCGCCTTCATCGTCGTAATTGATAATGTTCTCTCTGACGTCATCATCCGGGCCTGGATACTTGATGTGCGCCTCGCGACGCCGGTTGTACACCACGAAGACTAACACGAGTACTGTACGGAAATATTTGTACATTTTGATCAACCTGTGTACAATACTGGCCGTACATCCTTACTGTAATTTCATTAAACGAGTGACAACTAACGGTTACATCGAAAAGTTTTAACATAAAAGTAAAATATATATGTAGTTATTCATTTGTTTAAACATTGGGGACATTCCAAAAAATCCAAACATGATAATTATTGAAATTGTATAAGGTTAACATTATCTTCAGTATATCGTGGTTATAATTCTGTTTTTAAGTAGATATGTACTGTATCATTTGCGCGCAAGGTTTACGGTTTCAGCGCCAGACGAAGTTATCCGGCTGAGCCGTCGCTTCCATTTGCAATGCAAATGAGACTACACACTTTGTCTATTTCTATTTACGATACAGTAAGGATGCACGGGGAAGCACTTTTACGCTTTACTTTCAAATAAAATATATAAAAGGATAGGTATTGAAGTAATGTTTTGTTATTTTACAACAATAACGTGAGTGTAATTATTCTAAACGTAATGATATATTGCACGCACGAAAATATGTACAAGGTGTAATTTTTGGTTTAATTCTTGTTTCTATCTCTTATTAATAGTTATCCTGATTTAAAAGATAATTAACTATATATTAACAGGCCACTAAGAAAGTGACATTTTTGATTTCACTTTTAGTACTCAATTTTTCATAAAAGTTAAAAATAATGAATATTGTAGATATTAACGAAAATACTAAGAAAATTTTTATCTCTCAACATTTTAATTAGTACGCGAATATTTAGTTAACTTACTTTAAAATTCATTTTAATTTTAACGACGAAAAACTTGTGAATTTATATTTAAATATTGAAAATTATAAAAACAACAGTCAGTGCCCTTCACGGTGTTCCACTTCTAGAAAGGTTGCCTTGTTTGCTGCAACGAGAAAAACTAGGCCTCATTTTACAAATAACCAATTAAGTATAAGTATTAGTAAAAATCAATATGTATACTGACTGTGACAGACTTTTACTTTATAGATATAGATCCAAACTGTGTCTTATTAACAATTGTGTCCGTGACATTGCCTTAAGGCGTATGAAACGTTCTGACGTCTACTTTCAAGGTACATGTACACCATTAATATCATTTCAAAGTTGTATGTGAGTGTGTGTGTGTGTGTATTCATAGTGTGCTTAGATAATAATGTTATAAATATGTTTGTATTAAAATAATGTTTTATATAATAAAACTGAAACATGAAAAAAAATCAAAACTAGTATTATTAACGTAACATAAAACAGTGAATGCTGCAAGTTCACAGGAAACAATGTCATGCGTATGGTAAATGTGAAGGTGCTCACCTAAAAGCAAAAACAAACAGACAATGATAGCTATTATGAAATCTCTGGAGGGGGTGATGATCCCGGAGGCGAGCAACACGAGCTCGCAGTCGTGGCCCGCGTAGCCGAGCGCGCACACGCAGTCGTAGCGGCGCGCCGGCTCGCGGTCAACGCACGTGCCCCCGTTCAGGCATGGCCGGCCCAGGCACTCGTTCACGTTGATGCACGTGCCGCCGGCACGAGTCGACCCTCCCGGACACCTACACACCGCATACTGTACCTCCCGCTCTCCCCTCCCCTGACATCCGCGCACTGAGCCCCTATGCATGCACTACTATATACCACTAATGCACATATATCTATATATGGGATGATGATGAGAGTGCGAAAGTGAGTAGGTGAAAGGTAGCCTAGTTGGTAGAACCACGCTCGAAGCGCGACTACGCTATGCTCACTCATTATGATAAGGAGGCAGACGAGGATGGCGGCCAAGGCGCCCATGCTCAGCTTGAGCGTGCGCCCCTCCTGCACGAGCTCGCAGTTCTCGCCCCAGAAACCTTCGGGACAGTGGCAGCGGTAACCGGGTTCGCGGTTGACGCACGAACCGCCATTGCGACACGGGAAGTAGAGGCACTCGTTCTTGTCTACGCAACCCTTGCCGTCCGGCGACAATACCAAACCCTCACCGCAACTGGACACCATCGCAATATATTAACATATACACAGTATAAGCTAGTCATGTTTTATTATACAATTGTTAGGAGAACAATTTAATTTTATTTATAATAATTAAGCATATAAAGCTTACAAAGTAAATTACACACTATATAATATTTAATAAAATGGTTAGTAATAAAACATACCCAAAATAAATATAATAGTTTATAAAAAAAGAAACTCAGTGCGCGATCAACAAATAGACAAAATTATAAATTTTTCACAAATTGTGTGATTTAGACAAAAGTTTAGAAATGTGCAAATTACAAAAAAAATAATTTTCAATCATTATCATCGAATAATCACCGCACACATTTTACTGTGTTTGATTTAAAGACAGTATCGAAAATCATTAACAAAGATCAATAAATGTTTTTTTTTTTAATTTAAAATATTAATCAACTTTACTCTTAACGGTTTAATTAATATGTTAAAATGAACTCACGTGCATTCGTATTCATTCCAAAGATCGACGCATACGAAGGGCTCTGTACAGTGAACATTGATGCAAGGACTATTTGACGGACAGTTACGGTCCAGATTTCTAGCCATAGTGGCTTGCCCCCATTGAGTGCCGTTCATGGCGGGCGGTAAAGGCAAATGTTTGCCTTCCAATCTAATATCATCAAGACAACCTTTTTGGAAATCGGCATATACTTCAAAAGTTCGAACGCCAGTATATTCAGCTTTGCCACCAGCGTACACTCCTTCTTGTTTGTCAACTAACAGCCACTGATGTCCTTCAAACCTAAATGACTCGTTGTACCTTCTCCCCTCACCACCGTCTATTTCAAGGGTGGCGGCGCTACCATATCTACTCACACGAGCGATATGCCATTGTCCATCATCAACAGCTACTGAGTTAAGCCACACGTCGCGTTCTTCTGTTCGTAATGAGTTGAGATTGTAACGAAAATGTAAACGGGCATCTTTTACCTCGAGAATACCATATTCTCTATTGTGTTGATCGCTTACTCTGAAGAGCTCACCATGTGGTTCCCTGGTTCTAAAGCGTAGCTGTATTTGTGTACTAAATCTGTCAGGTTCAAAACTCAATGCAAACTTCACATAACTTTGTGGACGAAAACTAGTCGGCGTGGTGGGCAAGTTACAAGACGGACCTGTCCATCCTGGTTGGCATTGACAACGAGCTTCAGAAAAACTACCCACGCAATTACCATGTTCCCAACATCTAGATGTCGCATCTGCCTGATTACAGATTTCTTCTGTTTGTGGGCATCCAGCTACTGAATTTCTCGATAACCCAGGATGAGCTAGATCATATAGTTTACTATTATGGATTAAGTTACGAATGCATCCATCAAAACCTTTTCCTATTGGCATAAATTGCCAGTGGTAGTGCGTTGGATCGAAATGGTCTATGTACAAACCACCAATTTGCAGTGGTGCATTCACATTTAAGTACTCGTTAAACGGTGGGATAGTACCGGAAGCTTGACATGATGAATCATTGAATTCAGGTGGTGTTCCATCTTCCATTTCTTGTATATCAGCTGACTTACAGAAATCTACAACCATTCTTACGTTTTCGGTGTCCCAGAAAATATCAATACGATGCCATTCACCGTCGTCGAGAGACTTTTTAGTTTTTACTCTTAGTTCTAAAGTACCAGATCCAAAGTCGATAAGTAGCCGTGGATTACCTCTGTCGAGTTCTACAGATATGAAATCTGATACCATTATTTCTTCAGGTTCAGGAGGTACTATAGGTCCATTGTAAAGTAATACTCCCTCGGATTTTCTTGTAATAAACTCGAAACTCAAATGTGAATTATCACACATTTCCAGAGCAGGGTACCACGCCCATCCGGTTCCCCTGAAGCTTCTGGACGTTTGCTGACATCTTGGACCTGTATATCCAGGTGGGCATGAGCATGTTAGGCCATATTTACCTTCTATACATCTACCTCCGTTATAACACGGTGAATTACGACATGTTTCAGCTTGAGTAAAGTTTCTGGCTCCACAAGTGCATTCGGCGATCACATCGACTCGAACACCAACAAGAGCAGTTTTATTTGCATTTACCATATACGGCAGATTACTTATATCGAGCACATTAGTACATGATCCTTCGCACATTTGATTTTCATAAATACATTCATCAATACCGACCATTGTTATGTTGATTCCAACCGATTTTTCAATTTCTTCTCTATGCATGAGCACGATACCATTTAGACGAATTGGTTTATAGAAATGAGCGCCATGCGCTGAGAATCGTATGTCAGTCACAGGTGGGTGTTTCTTTCTAAGCTGAACACTGAATACATCGATATTTTCCCTTTCAGTGTTAAGCAGGTCTGCTAATTTATCTTTGAAAATATCTAGTTTACTTCTAGATACACTGAGTGTCTTATAATTCCAAACACGAATAAAATCTTCATCGGATATACCCGATATCCGAATCGAACCTGAATTTATAATCGCTTCGTGTGTTATTTCTTTGACGTACACAGTGACATTAGCTGGAACGTCAGTCTGAGTATGTTTCCTATCATAAACTTTAAATTTCAAATGGTATCTACCTTCTCTAGTCTTGTGTTTCATTTGAATCATGCCAGTTTCTTCGTTTAAAGTAAAGTTTGGATGTTCTGAACTCTCCCAATAGAATTTTTTATCCGGCAAATCCCAGTCGTCTAGATCATACACATAGACACGTCCAATTTCAGTATCTGGTGCTTGACCTTGGTAATTATAAACTAGAATTTCCTTAGAACCTGGTTGCATTTTATTGTCATTAACATCGCCTATAACCACAGTGAGTGTACTGGTCCCGGTCATGGCTGGATTACCGTGGTCTTTAATGATAATTGGAATAAGGTATTCCTTTTGTTGTTCTCTATCAAAAGATCTCAAAGAGGAGACTATAGCCATTCCGTCTCCGTTTGCACCTTTTTGATCTTGCTCTACTTTAAATGATGCTCTAATAATGTCATCTGCGCCGGGGTCCAGCCGAAACTGGAATGGAGGTCCGTTACTCTTAGATCTATCATCATCATCTGTAGCTAAGATTTCTGCTACTTTTTTCGGTGTTATATGTTCCGTCAATACTGGTCTGTAGTCCTTCAAGAAGGTAGGGGCATTGTCATTTATATCTTGAACAATTACAGTTAACGTTGCAGTCGCTGTTCTCGGTGGGACACCGTCATCGATAGCTAATATTTTGACTTGGTGCCTTGGAGTATCTTCTCTATCTAATGCTCTTTGTATACTTACAGTACCTTCTTGGTTAATAGAGAACTGACGTTTTCTATCAGAAGATCTGTCAATAGCATAAGAAACCTTACTCTTTCCACCTTGGTCGGGATCAGTCGCCTTAAAGGTTTCAAGACTCTTACCAACTTCTGCATTTTCATATACAGATACTTCTATATTAGCCCGTTCAAATTGCGGTTTATTGTCATTAATATCTCTTAACTTAACCACAACCCACGAATAAGCTACATGGTACTTGTCATTGTCATTATCTTCTCCTTTATCGTTCACTTGTATTCTAAATCTGAAACCGTTGCTTTGTAACTGGTCTTCATAATCCAAAGGTTGAACTATTTTTAAAGAACCAGTGCCGTCATTATTTCGAACCATTGTAAATTTATCAGCTCCATAACCACTGTTTTCAATAACTTTATACTGAAATTTATTTGTTTCATCCTCGTCGTGGACTGTTACGGTGAGAATAGGCATTTCCGGTAAGTTAGTGCCATCGGTTTCATCAACTTCTGTGAACCATTCATCTTTAGTAAATTGTGGAGGCATGTCATTGATATCTTTCACACGTATTGATGCTGTGCCGGTCCCTTTAAGCCCCCCTCCGTCGGAGGCGACTATTTGTATTGAATAATCAGGAGTTCGTTCACGATCTAAACAACATACTGCTGTTTTAATAACACCAGTTTCAGGTTCAATTTCAAATATCGGTGAACCGGTTTCTTCTTCGATGACATTCTTTTCAATTGAATACCATAACTTCGCATTGTTGCTTTCGGCGGGATCATCGTAATCTAAAGCAGTCATTGTCATAACAACCATGCCTGCAGTACCGTTTTCAGTCACATTACCGAAGTAAACTCCTTGAGGGAAGATAGGTGCATTATCGTTTATATCCTTAAGATTCACTTGAACATCAGCGTATCCTACAAGACCTTCACCACCTTCATCTTGAGCGAACACTGTAAATCGCCATTGTGGTCTTCCGTTCGGTTGATCACGATCCAAGGGCTGAAATAAATATATAGTTTATCACGAGACACATACAGCCGAAACATTAAAGCAATAAAAATCGCTACTAACCCGAAGGACAAATATTTCGCCCGTTGTACGATTTATATCAAATTTGCTATTTGCAGGATTATCTGCATCAATTCCCTGTCCAGTTAAAAAGTATACGATGTTTTGTTGCCGGTCTTTGTCGCCATCTGTCGCTGTAACCTGTGGTTGTAATATTAAAAACACACTTTAACAGCGAAATATCATTAATTGTAATACAAACTATATGTATTAGGAATACGTTTATTAGGTGAAAATCATAGTTTAGGAAATAAGGTAAATTTGGTATTTGGCTTCGATCGTGATAAATAAGACTTACCTCTTCCCTAATAAAATTTCTAAATCGTTCCTTTTTAGTTAAGTTATAGAAATACATATTGAAGTAACATTTTTGCAGACAGTATTTAAAATACGCTACGTAAAAAAATTGTTTTATGTCACTATTGACTACGAAGCAATAGTTTTCGTACTCAAACTTTCGATAAGTTACAAATCAAATAACTTTTTTATTGTTGCTCTGACAACAGTAGTGTTCGCTTCAACGGAAGTATGGCGTGATTTTTTTCTCTTTTCGAAAATTCAACGTCGAGAGTTTTCTGTTTCGGGCCCGAAAAAATTCCGTACGACTTGCAAAAAAATAAATTTAAACTAAATTACTTTAGGAAAAATGTTACAAAATATATGGGGGGGATTCTAATTACGTAGCGCCGGTTTCAAGTCACAAAAAAAATGAAGAGGGTCGACGTTAGCATAATTACTCGGATCATTTGCAAATCTCGTTCCAATTATAAAAAAAAAAAACGCTTGTCACTACAAGCGATTGGGGACGGAGGTTTAATTGTCTTTGCGTAGCTTTTATTGAGATTGTACAAGTATGAATTATTAAAAATGTATCTCTGTGTTTATTGTAAATTAATATAAAAAATAAAATTTGAATGCAATGCTTTTTTGCCTTTTGCCGCACATTCTTTTGTGGTACTAAAATTGTTATGTATTCGTATATGTATGGGAAGAAATATGTTCTTTGTTTTTCTTAATGATTTGTCAAATCCTCTTACTTATAATCTATTATGTATACACAATAAATTTCCGTTACTTCTCTCCTCATTAAAAGTAAAACTTAACTTAATGGACGTCAAAAGTTTACAAATGTTCTTTCACTAGTAATCCTTAACCTTAACCTCATCTGAATAATTTATTATTTTCTCGTTAATTATGATTAAAGTAAGTAAATTCAAACAAAGACCAAGTTTCCCTCGAGCCTACGGAATTAAGTATAAAGGCGCTTTGGAAAAGCACCTACTTATCTGAAACACGGTTTAAGATTAAAAATGTACGAAAGGCAAGCTGCAGCGACACGGTACATGCAAAAATAAATAAATAAAAATTAAAGTCTTACTATTTTCTACTCAACTACATTTATAGCCAAAAAAACATGCATACACTAACTTAACGTTTACAGTACAGTACAGTAAAAGTATTAGTAAATATAGTAAAAAATACTTACTATTTCGACTAAAAATTGACATCTAATTAATCTAAAAGATGTTGGAGACGTGTTCACGTATAGGCAATAAGTTTTGTAGTAACTTAAAGCCCGTATATTTAATTATAAACTATTATTTAGTTTAATTTTTGAAGATTCCTCGACATGGTAAAAATGAATTAAAAAAATATATAAAATAAAAGAAAACAATATAAAAATGAAAAAAAAAATTGTTGACTCATTGAAGAGAAAGCATTTAACAACTACATTTTCATAAAGTTTCACAGAGCCACCGCTCACGTTAAAAATAATAATAATAAAAGAAACAAAAAATAAATAATAAAAAACCTGCAAAAGATGTCGAGGAAATGGTCCCGTCTCTTCTAGGGCTTGTGTGATGTAAGCGCTGCGAGAGAACTTTGGCGGCATATCGTTGGTGTCTAGCACGCGGACGACGACGCGCGTTGAATTCTCGTTGCGGCCGTCGGACGCGACCAGTGTCAGCTCGTACTGTGCACACGCACACACCATGCCACATGCAATATTTAGTCAACTAACTAGAGTAAAGCTACTTTAGGCCTTAGCCTAATACAAATAAGAGTCACTAATATGATCAATACCGCATCATCAAACCATCGTGTGCATTATTACGTATTTATTACTTGAATATAAATAATTATATTTAATACACAATGTGTTGCATTGTCATGTGATATGTTAGAAACACGTTTGAATGAGATAATCTTCCTAACATTATAATTGCGACAGTATAGATAGATGGATGGATGTTTGTTAGTATGTAACTCCAAAACGATTAAATGGATCTATATGAAATTTACCACAGAGGTACTTCAGGAGTATAGCATCGGATACTTACTCAGTTTTCTTTGATGTCGCGAGAACGAACTCTCGAGTAAAAGCTAGTTTATATTTCAAATATGGATTTCGTTCTCATTATGACTATACAACTATATTGTTGCTGTTTAACTTTTTGTTTTATTTTCAATCAAGATGAGAAAAACGAGCTTTTGATTGTTCAGGTAATTACTAGGAGAATAATACAAAAAACGCACATTTCCAATTGGTACATGTATCTTTAACACTTTTCAATCAAAAATATATATTTCAATACGTGTCCGCTTCGACACTATATAGTTTTGTTGTCATTCGGTAATATTAAATGTGTCCTATATTTTATCATAACCAATTATGCTATCTTTCTATTTTCCCCCATGCAAACAAAAGATAAACGTGAATTTGACTATTTCTATATGGTAAATAAAGAATAATGCCGTAGTTAAGATGATGAGTTTGTTTCTAGCAAAAAATATTTTCCCCTAAACCCCATCCGTCGTTATTATTAGCTATTGTTTGTGCCCGCGAGGGATACATCGTTTTTATCTCATTTCGTCTTGATATTTGAGAAATTTCTTACATCAATGGCTTTTGATTTGGGTAAAATTTTGTTTGAATACATTGCGGGTTATTATGTTTTTCTAAAACAATTGAAATACAAAAATACTTCAAATTATCAAGTCTTTTATGTAGGGCATTTGAAACACATTATTTGTTGCATCGTTCTCGATTTTATAATGTAATAATATTTTTTCCCAACATTTCTTTTAAAAATAATATAGATATAAAAAATAAACAATGATTATTAAAGATGCAGAAAGAGAGACAAGAAATATTCATTACTATAATAAAAATATGAAACATCAGGTAAGTTTTTAAATACGAGAAGTTCTTTTATTAAAAAAAAAAAAAAAGAAACCGTGATCCCAGTCTCGGAATAAATAAATGTTGAAATCACGAGGCGATTGTTTAAAAAGCTTTGTCATAAGCA